>JAJOZX010013420.1:0-85000 GCA_023014485.1 Bathynomus jamesi | reverse complement strand
GTATTTTATTTCCAATTTATGGGCAAAGAATTAAATTTGCACAAATTAATCGTGCGTATAAAGACATATATAAACGTTCCTAAGCCAACCAAAATTGATTTTGAGTTTTGAGTTAATAATATGTCCTGGTAACCATGAAATAACTGAAATTCCATGACATCAAGTTTTTTGTGGTGAATGTTGCAAAGTTATCGATTTTTTAAAATTTCTTTTTCAAATATCTTTAATGAGAGTAGTAATAATTTTTACAATAGGGGGGGCCTATGTCACATATGTCCCCCCCTTAGGTACGCTACTATGTGTGTGTGTGTGTGTGTGTGTTGTGTGTGTGTGTATATGCGCGCCGCGTATGTGAACCAAAACAGCTTGTAATAAATAAGTAATATATCTATTTGAAAGTCTCTGTTATTTATTCACTATATGTACTATGCATTCTATTTCTTTTGAACTCTTATCTCGTATTATCTTTACGAGTGAAATGATCATGACATTCAGCTGTAAATTTCGTTCGAATGTTTAATAGTGCCACTAAGAACATTATTGAAATATATGGCCTCGTACTAGAACCTGTAATAATCGCTTGTATCTGAACTGACAAAATTTATGAAAGTACTTCCTGAGGGGGACTGAGAATAAAATATTTAATATTTAAAACGCGATAATAATGATAATAATTTTGTAACTTCAATTTTTGTTTGAAATTATAATGTTAATTTGCCAAAAAAAAAAAAACATAGTTATCAGTTATAGAATTTATATTCCACAAAATTATAGTGTGCTGATAATATCTTGGCGATATGAAATGATGTAATATATGTATGTATATATTGTAGACACCATAAATTGAATAAAATTCTACGTATTTATAAAGTAATTTAATAAAAAATATAATTATAATAGAACTAAAATATTACTGAATATATTAAAAATGACGATATACGATAACTAACTATGAAAGGGTATAAAAATAACAATAATTATGATATATTTCGTGTATAAATGTCATTAAATAATTAAAAACAAATTAACTTTTTTAATTGTATGTAACCTGTCCACACCGTCATACCGTTTATAACGTCAGAGTGAAACTGCTACGCCACTTTTATGTCATGAAACAATATTACATATTCAAGTTAAAAAAAAAGATAGTTTGTTTGTTTGTCTAACATTCATTAGTTACAATGTTTTATAAGATTTTATACTAAAATAAAAGTGTGTATGATATATAGGGTGATTCAGCAAAGAGTACATTAAATTGGAGGATGAAATCCTTGGATAATTCTAAACCACAATGTCTCTATGGTAAAATGTCAGATTCTGCATAGTTTCCATGTTACAATACATTTAAGATGTTGTATTAATGAGAGTGAATAAGTGAAACCCCCGTAGGTTTTTGTAATCACTTATTCACAGATCTCTACAGTGTAACCCCTCTTTGTTACAACCTAAAGGAAATGTTCAAAGTTGCCCCCTTCTGCCTCAATGCAGGCCTGTACACGTCGTACCATTGAATGTCTGACGCGTTCCAGAAGAGGACATTTTGTCCGAGCATGAAGGGAATATCTGGATACTGTTTATCCCAACAGGTGGATAGGGCGTGGTGGCCCCGTTCCCTGGCCACCCCGCTCCTCAGATCTTAACCCTTTGGATTTCTACCTGTGGGGCCATTTAAAGACGTTGGTGTATGATACAGAGGTTCAAACAAGAGAGGAATTATGGTCACGTGTTTGTGACAGGTGCGAGCAAATTAAACATAGTCCAGGCATTCTGGAACGCGTCAGACATTCAATGGTACGACGTTTACAGGCGTGCATTGAGGCAGAAGGGGGCAACATTGAACATTTCCTTTAGGTTGTAACAAAGAGGGGTCACACTGTAGAGATCTGTGAATAAATGATTACAAAAACCTACGGTGGTTTCAATTTATGTTCACTCTCATTAATACAACATCTTAAATGTATTGTAACATGGAAACTATGCAGAATCTGACATTTTACCATAGAGACATTGTGGTTTAGAATTAATAAGGATTTCATCCTCCAATTTAATGTACTCTTTGCTGAATCACGCTGTGTATATGTGTATATATATATATATATATATATATATATATATATATAAATATATATATATATAAATGTCTATTAATGAAAAATGAAATAAAATAAAATTTCAATCCTTCACTTACAATTACAGGGTGGACCATAAGTCGCTTTACCTTCGTATTCGAAACTCACTTCGGTAAAGCGACTTATGACCCATCCTGTATATACAGAGTTTACATTTGTGACTATATACTTATTAGTACAACAATTCTGTATACAATTGTAAACTGCCTTTAACACCATTTTATAGGCTGAATACTATCGCGTATTTAGACATAATTATAATTTTTTATAATAAGAGACTTTAAGACTATGAGGAACTTACAGAATTATACTGTATTATAGGTTAAACATTTACATTTCAGTTAACGATACAACTAGACCAATCCGGACTGGGCTTCAAAAGGTATAGTCAGGACAGGTCCAGACCACTATTTTTTAATTATAGTATGAATTTCAGCCGAACTACTTGATTAATTTAATATATAATACGAATAACACTCGAATAATGTTTCTGACACGATTCGTAACTTAATTGTGTGAAGTAAACATATGTCGACTGTGGACCGATCCGGACCGGTCCGAACCGTTATTTTTCAATGTTTGTAATTATACTTATTCTTAGCAAATCTAGGTACGCGCTTTAATATGCAGAGCTGGGCAATAAATACATTGAATGTATTTAAATACTAAATACTAAATACATGGGAGAAATGTATTTAAATACTAAATACTAAATACATTTTACGAATGTATTTAGATACTAAATACAAAATACATCAATTGTATTTAAATACATTTGTAAATACATTTTAAATACATACAAATTTTAACATATGCATTCACTAATTCATGAGTAACAACAATATAAAATGCTTGATAAAGGATAAAGAAATAGTACAATCTAATTTCCGATTATATATTTCCCTTTTTAGAACAAAACAAAAACAAAAGAACTTAGAACTTACGATGTTCAACCAGTGACATATTATACTCATTATATCATTGCAAAATGAGTAACAATTAATGAGTAATAAATGCAAAAAACTTCACTTTTTTCTACGTGAAGGTCAAAATATGAAAATAAAAACCCACTCTAATAGACAGAGTTTATTTCCACGACAGTTTCGACGCCCACTGGCATCCTCCTCGGGTGGATACAGAAACACGAATGAACCAAAACAAGAGGGAAAAACAGTCCAGGGACCGACCGTTAAGAAATTCGCACCTAGGTTGGATCCCATTCTCCCGACACCGGAAGGACATTTTCATTAAGTACATTCGCGCAAATTTAAAACTATCTTCCTGTTCTAAACATACAGATTCTATTATATTTTTCTTACATAATTATTGAATTTATTATTAATTTTATTACATTTAATATTGCATAATTATTTATTACAGAAATTATAAATTTATTATTACATTGGTTATTACATTATTGTTATTATACAGAACTTATAAACCGAAAAACGAATGAAAAAAGCCGATTAGGAAACAATCCAGAGAAATTCGCACCTAGGTTAGATACCGTTCTCCCGACACTGGAAGGGCATCGGGAGAACGGTATCTAACCTAGGTGCGAATTTCTCTGGATTGTTTCCTAATCGGCTTTTTTCATTCGTTTTTCGGTTTATAAGTTCTGTAATAAACAATAATGTTTATTTAACGATAATCTATTAGCTTTCATCCAGTCACAATGTCTCTATTTACCACTTCATTAAGAGATGCAAGATATCTCATTGAGTATATTAAGGTGTCATCAGTAAATTGAAAGCCTTTCCCATTATGAGAGTTTGAAAGTCATTTATATACAGTAGATCAGAAATACTAGGGGGCCGAAAATACTTCCTTGTGGAACTCCTTTGAAAGTGAGTGCATTTCCTACAGTTTTTATTATGTGGTTTGGTTTGTGTATAAAATCTCTGGGAAATCTAGTGTTATAATGATGGTGAATTTGATGGGCGGGGGGTTAAAATTGTTTAACCTAGTAGAAATATAATGTGCAGAGTTTGGAACGTTACTTTCTATAAGTAACGGCGTTACCTCTACCGTTACATTGATAAAAAGTAACGTCGTTATCGCTTCAGTTACTTCTATGAAAAAGTAACACGTTACCGTTACCGCTACCGCTACCGTTACTTTTAAGAAAAGACTAAAAAGTAAAAAAACGTTAATAATACCAAATCATACTCTATATGACAAAAAATCAAACCATAAGCTCAAATAAAAAAATGGCCTGTCCAAAAAAAACTAATCTTGCAGATTTTTTAGGAGTGTGTTGTTCGATTTCAGGAACACTGGTTTTTCAAAATTGGCATCTGTTAGTCCTCGTTTGGATGAGCTAACAGCTAATTAACAGCTAATAAATGATACTAGTCAAATGATCAGTTTGAAAGTAACGAGTAGCGAGTAACGATTGAAATCGCTCTAAAAAGTAGTGCCGTTACCATTTTCGTTACAACATCTCGACAGTAACAGCGTTACCGCTACAGCTTCTACGAAAGTAACGCCGTTACTCCCAACACTGATAATGTGTTATAATGCTTCAGACCAACAAGGACCCCAGGATCCACTCATGGCTGATCTACCTGATATATGTATATGTATCAAATCGTTCATAATACTGCTCCAGAAATCATCCAAAACAAAATATTAGTTTCCCAAACACCGCTTTAACACAAGACAATCAGACACGTACATCAGAAAACTGAATTACACTCTAGATTGTGCGACTCGATCCTTATCTTCAACTGGTCCAACCCTTTAGGATTCACTTGACCAAGAGATAAAACAATCTAGGAAACTGGAAGACAAAATCATCAACTCATACAAGCCATAATCTCTGTATTCCCCGTCTTATTTCAATAACAAAATTAAACTATATACTTTTGTTTCCATATTTATTTCCATAAATCATGATTGAAATATCATCTGCACTCTGGTAAAAGGAAGATTTACTTAGTGACCTGTGGAAGAATGCTCCCTTGGGGTACCTCGTGGAAAATGCTGTGCCATAAATTGTGTCCTGTTAGCTACGTATGAGTTGAGGCATCTTAAGGGTAGTTCCCTGAAGTCGTAGTGTTCGAGTTTTTTTAAGATTATGTCATGAGGTACTGTGTCAAAGGCCTTAGCTAGATCAAGTAAGATAATTATTGAATTTTTTTTGTCGTTAAAATTGCTATAAAGTTCCTATAATATTGCGGCTTTTGTCGTGTGTTTACTTATAGAAAGCCAAACTGTTGTTCGTGTATGATTTGGTATTTGAATATGAACTTTACTATCTGATTATATATTACTCTTTCGTATAGTTTACTGACGGTTGAGAGGATGGAAATAGGTATGTAGTTTGAAGGGGAAGTTTTATCACCCAATTTTATAGATAGGGCATATACTAGCGGCCTAGCCTTTTTTAAGCCATCTGGGAAGACACCATTTTGAATGGATAGGTTTATGGGCTTTGAAAGCGTGGGCGCAATTAAGTTCGCTCACTCTTTGTAAATTCTGTTTGAGATTGTGTTTAGTGTTTTATGACTGTCATTCGATCGTGTGTCGTAGTCGGGGATAGAAAGAGTGTGGTAACGTTGGGCCTTGGTACGTATCGAAAGACCGCACCGAGGGTGGTATTTTAGAAGAGAGGTTGGCTCCGACTTCGGTGAAATAGTCATTGAAGGTATTTAAAATATTTATTTTGTCCGTTATGGGTTCATTAATTACTAATAGCTTTTCCGGGGTGTGTATATATATATATATATATATATATATATATATATATATATATATATATATGATACACACAGACCGTGCATGGAACAAGGAACTCTTCTGGGATAATTAAATCCACTATAGTCCGAATAAGTAATGGTAAATGACAAATACCATAGTTTTTCTTTTTCATGATGCTAGCCCGACGTGGGCAACGGGTCACTCGCAAAGAGGTCCCATAAATATAGCTTCCCTCACCAGCTATCTGCAAAGCAGACAGGATCCAGCTTTGGGACATGGATCTAGGGTTTAAAGCAGCCTAGCCCTGCTACATTTAGAACCTCAATTCTTGAAGCGGACATGTTATGTGCCTTGAAAAGTGGACGCTCAATTCTGCCAGTTGAGGTTTAAGTTTTGGTTTTTGGCTAAAAATATAATAGTTACCCCTTTTTCTTTGTGTATTCAATCTGACGTGAAGGCAGCGAGTCTTTTGCTTATATTGAGGTTCTAAATGTAGCAGGGCTAGGCTGCTTTAAACCCTAGATCCATGTCCCAAAGCTGGATCCTGTCTGCTTTGCAGATAGCTGGTGAGGGAAGCTATTTATGGGACCTCTTTGCGAGTGACCCGTTGCCCACGTCGGGCTAGCATCATGAAAAGAAAAACTATGGTATTTGTCATTTACCATTACTTATTCGGACTATAGTGGATTTAATTATCCCAGAAGAGTTCCTTGTTCCATGCACGGTCTGTGTGTATCATAAAAAACTCAGGGGACCATTCTGAGTTCATTCCCATATATATACTGTATATATATATATATAATATATATATATATATATATATATATATATATTGTCGTAACCATGAAGTTGCAGGCAGAGATCTTTTATAAAATAAGTGAAGGATTGTTAATCTTAAGATTTCGAGGTGTACATCTCTGAACGCAGTGTGGTTTGGTTTTTAAACGTTCATGAACGAATAAATCCGAAGTGTTTCAGATTGTTTAAAGTTGTTCTATCTTAGTTCGGATTATCAGAGAAGTAATAAAGCCAAGCCACGTGGGGACAGAGGTTTATCACCGAGACCCGACCCCAGCGAGAAGGGTAATCCAACGGATTTGGACGTGCGTGCAAATACGTGGTTTCCTCTTTCGCGAGGTCGAAGATTTTAATATCTCTTTTGCATGATGTTGTGACTTTTGTAAGACAGATTCGAAGACGCTGCTAAAGTTGAACCACGAGGGGGTCATAAACTTAGGGCTTCGAATCTGTTAACGGTCTTTAAATGTATTTCGTGGGAAGAAGGAGGGGTCTATACTCGGAAATCAGGTCCAGCTCCAATCAGGGGGCCCAGGATCCTGGGAAACGTAGTGAAGACGCCTTCTTTCTCTCTTGTATGGGTAATAGCCTTCTGGAGGGACGATCTTAGGAAAATAAATGATTTGATAGGTTTGCAGAATATTGGAAGGCGGGGTCCTTCAAATTTGTAAAGTAAATTCGAAAATTGAAGTTAGTTGTAGTCGTTCCTCCTTGAAGTTAACTGTGGTTAAACAAACCCCCTGTAGACTTGTGGTGAAAGAAAACTTAAAACTGAAAGAATCAATTGTCACTAAAGTAAAAATTAAGAACTTATAGTTCATGAAATTCGTTTACGCGGAAATTTGAGAATATTCACTTAAAGGTTAGCGACCTTAACCGAGAATTTGATTGTAACTTAATTAATGTTAACCAACGGACCAAGAGTTTTGTGAACTGTCTCTTAAGTAAATTTAGCTCCACTTAAATAAGAAATAGGGTACGTCTGGGCCCTAATTTCCTGAATCCGTCCATTTGGGTTCAGAAAGAAGTCCCGTAGTTAACATATGTAGAGTTTGCAAGCTTTGTAGCGGGCCGTAAATCTACGGTCCGTACGCAGCACAAGTGGGAGTAAGTTGTCTCCTACCCATTAGTAAGTAAATTTATTCTTTGAATATCTGGGTCGAATTCCGACCACTTCATTTATTGTTATTATTTTTTGTTGCACTAAAACATAAAACCCCTCGATCTATAAATTATTGAAATTCCGATAACTGTTAATCTTTCTTTAGATTTATCATTGTTGATCAATTTAACGATTTAATTCAATCACTGTGAACTTTGTCTTTGACGTTAAGATTATTGTATTGTCTGAAATTTTATAGATGTAATACAGAATAAAATATTAAATGCATGTACTGTGTCAAGTAACATTTAATAAAATTTATAAGAGGGCGTGTGTTGTTTTAAATACCTTGTGATAGACCCCTCTTGTTAGCTGGGGAAAATTAACGTTCCAAGTAGGCTTGTGGAAAGCCGAAGGAACCTAGCCTATCAATTTAAAGGGCCATCCGTCTTGGGTAGGCCGAATAATCCTGGACGAAAATAAGAGATAAAATTAACGTAATAAGAATGGGCGTTCAATACCATAAATAAATATACGGATTGGGCGCGTACGTCATTTGGTGTCAGAAGTGGGATTCTATTGCAAGGTATTTATCGCAAGAGTGTAACTTTTTGTTAAAATAAATTTGCGTAACAATAAAGCAAGTATATGAAGTAGCTGTAACCGTGATTTATGAAATAATTGTAACAGCAATTATATGAAATAATTGTAACAGTAATTCTACGGAAGTATTTGCAACAATAAATCGGTACAATAATTGAGAACAGTAAGAAGGGTCGTTAACAGTGATTAAAGTTTTAAAGGTTTTTTTAAACAAACAAATAACTTTCGCAATGTCGGTAAAGAGCGTAGAAATAACGAATGAGGAAAGCGTAAGTGACATGAGTGATTCCGAAACAACGAACTTAAACGAAATAAGTACAGAAAGTTTGGAAAATTTAAAAAGCATAAATTTGGCCAAAATTATTCGGTTAATAAAGGAATTAAGGGAGGAAATAAATCGAAGAAGGTCGAAACTGGAAGACCTTGTAATGATTATTCCGCGATGGGAGTATTTGGACAACCGAAGATCGGGGGTTCGTCCCCGAAGAATCTCTCTAGTTCCTCCCGTACAGAAGAACTTGCGAGGCAAGAAAGGATTGGGTGGAGACCAGAGAACCCAGAAGACATCCCAAAGAATCCTTGCAGAAGTGCACACACCACAAGAGACGAGAAACACCGCACCGACGAAGACCGGCAGCAGAATATAAAAACCGTCGTACAGGTATTAAAGAGTACTAGCTTACCTTTGCAACGTGAACAGGCAGTAAGGGGTCCTGAGCAAACGACTTTTGGACACACCTTGGAAGGAAGTTCGCCGAAGTTTATGGGCGAACGGGCACAAGAGAACCCAGGAACCAGCCCAAACGCCGTCAGGAAGGAAAAGGTGAGACAGTCAACCCAATTGCCACAGATTAAGTGCAGGTAATGCCTTGGTTCAGGCTAATCCCACAAGGAGACATATTAAAGTGGGCATACCTAAGGACGCGTTGAAGACCGTTATGCCGGAGTATGCTTGTAATTGCATCAAAGGAACATCCTTTCGGGACTATTGGATGGAATCAACCCAGTTTTCGGTAAACAACCCAAGCTTAGGACTAAGAGATGAAGAGGTCCTAAGAGAAGAAACGCCACATGACAGAAGCCGAAGACTGCAGAAACTGCAAAATCCTCCCACATCCTGGGACTACAACTCACAAGATTCAGAAGAAAGAACAGCCACAGCCACAAAGGAGGACAACAGCAAGGATGTGGAGGTGAACGACAGGAGACAAGTCCAGCAAGAGAGGAGAGCCCAGAAGGAAGAACTGTGACACTGGTCACAGGAGGAATAACACAACTCAAGAATGTGACTACAACCCCATCAGAAACCAGAAGAGAAAACAAACCAAGTCAAATGAAGACAGAGACTCCAAAGAGGAAACAATGGAAGAAAGTGGCCGGAGCCAGTGCAAGATTTGTCAGCAAATGCGAAATTGGGAAGAGGCGTGCCCGAGCAAACCTTCGACAGGATTGGAAGGAGAAGCCTCCCGAATAGCTTCAGAGGAAGTAGCGGCGAGTCCGTCGGCTAGGACTGATCACCCTACCAGTACTCGTCGCTCAACAAGCTTCCACCGCGCTGAGCGATGGTGGAGCTTCCGTCACATTGACATAAGCTATGCACAAGAACATCGGGAGCCTTCATTGGACAGTGGCCAACTTCTCAGTTGCACCGCCCCGCCCATTCATGTAAGAGGAGTAGAAGTAAGTTTGACTATGGGAAGGGGGGTTGAAGAATTCTTTTGTGTTTGTATAATTCCAGAGGCTCAGCAAGACTTGACTATAGGCGTATTGTTTCGGAGGACATGAAGACGAAACAAAGGTACGAAGCCCAGGTAGACCACCGGAAGAGGACAGTCACTGAATGAAACAGTAACCATCCAAGTAAAGGGAGTAGACAGTAAAGTGCGAGGGTGACTCTGGTAGAGGCAATCCCGCACGAAACACTAAAGGTGGCCGCCGTGATTCTGACGAGGAAGTCAGAGACCCGGGGACGTAGTTCCCTGGGACGTCTACTCTGCGCTGCAATGAATGCAGTGAAGCTCGGGGAAACTTAAAAAATGTTACCGAGCAGGATCCCACAGAGGAAGATGAGGTTACTGATGATCAATCAGGATGACGAAGAATACCTTGGCGAAAAAGAGACGTCGTGGGCATAGTGACGGAGGCAGAGCTAATTGGGAGGGTAGTCGACGCTCACCCCAAATTGGAACGAATGTCACGGTGAAAGGAAGTCAAGCATTGAAGAAGGACTTCGAAGAACGAGTGACAAGCCTCAAGTCCTATGTCCTTGGTTGGAAATCCTTTTCCGACAAAGAAAGGAAAATCGTCGAAGAGTGGCTAAGGGATTATTCAGATGTCTTCTTACTGGGTGGCGAGCCATTGGGTTATAATAACCTGATGCCAATGAAGTTGGAAACCCAGGACCATCCTCCCATCTTTAGGCGACCCTACAGGGTACCTATTACACACGAGGAGGAGGTAAAGCGACAAATAGCAGAAATGCTGGATCAAGGAGTGATACAGCATAGCCGTTCCACCTGGTCGTTTCCATTGGTAATCGTGAAAAATGGGGATATGGGTTCCCCTGGACGTCTATTCTCCGCTGCATAGGATATGCAGTGAGGCTCGAGGATACTTGGAGAAGGTGTCGAGCAGAATTCCAAAGGGAAGTTAAATGATATGGGAATAGACAGTGGAAAATTGGGGATATGAGTTCCCCTGGACGTCTATTCTCCACTGCATGGGATATGCGGTGAGGCTCGAGGATACTTGGAAAAGTTGTCGAGCAGAATCCCCAAAGAAAAGTTAAAGGAAAAGGGAATAGACGAAGAAGAAAATTTGGGGTATGGTTTCCCCTGGACGTTACTCTACGCTGCAATGAATGTGCAGTGAGGCTCAGCGTGGTTTGCAAGTATCACAGAGCGGGAAATCTCAACGGGAAGTTAACACTTTCCAAGGAGGCGGTAAAGTTACTTTGAGAAATAAAAGTGACGACTAAAGAGTACCTTGAAGATAAGATGACATCGGCATGGTGGTTGAGGCAACGAGAACGGGGAGGTTCGTCGGAACAGCCGTTGATTCCTCGCCCGAAACGAAAAAATGGAACAAGTGTCACGGTGAGAAAGAGTCAAATTTCCACAAGTGACTAAGAAGAGATTGAAAACACCTCAAGACGCATGTTCACCGATGTCCGTCGCTCTCAAAGGGAAGAAGACCGACGAGGGAAAGAAAAGATTAACTACTACCGTCACCGGTAGAGTACCAGGACCACGTGATCACTAGGAACGAAGAGTGACCACAGGAGTCCAAAGGGGAAGCGATTGAAGAAAAGAAGCGTAGGGCCCTGAGGCTTTGTGTAGACTATAGACCTTGGGACGTCAATGGCAGCAAGGACAAATATTAAGTACCCATCATTGAGGAAACCTTGGCCAAGTTGCACGGGACTCATTACTTCTCGAGCAGGGATTTACGCTCGGGAGATTGGCAGTTGGCCATTCACGACGATAGCATCTCGAAAACTGCCTTCCCCACGGGAAGCGGTCATTTCGAGTTCAGGGTGGTCCCGTTTGGATTGTCCAATAGTCCACCAGTGTTCCAAAGAGTAATGAATTTTATTTTGCCGAAGCAACTGGACAAGGAAGTACAGATTTACTTAGATGACCTCATTGTCCTTGGAAGGTTTTAGAAGGACATGACGAGAGGGTACACGAGCCTTGGATAGCCTACGCACCCCAACTTAAAGGTAAAGTTGGAAAAATGTCAGTTATTACAGTCCCAGGTGGGGTAATTAGGCCATGTGGTCACCAGGAACGGGGTGAAGCCCAACAATCCAAAGAAGAGAGCCAACCAACAGAAAGGAATTGAAGCAATGTTATATTTGGGCAGAGAGTCATCGTCCGTTCGACCATAAGCCGTTGAAGTGGCTTCTGAGGGAAGGACACCGAGAGCCCAAATGGAAGACTAGAGCGTTCGGTTATGACATTGCAAGACTGCGACGTTCTCATCGAGTACGTGAAAGGCAAACTCAACAGAGTGGCCGATTGGTTGTCCCGCCCGCCTGGAGTGACGAAGGAGTTTGTGAACGCAATATCCGAACAAAGCGATCATTGATCGCAAGGTAATCGGCAAACAACAGTAGAAGGACGTTGAAATAGCGGCAATTCGAGCAGCCATCGAAGAAGGAAAGGCTTTCAGCTGGTCCGTAACCAAGCCCATCCAGCCGTCGAGAGTCAAACTAGTGAGGAACCTGCTGGTTTACATCGATGCGAACGGAAGAGAGGTCATCGTAGTTCCTAAAAAGTTGAGAGAGCAGCTCATTTGGAAAGCCCACACTGACGTCGGGAGCATTCATCCGGGAGCTGCCGGACTACAGAAAATCCTACGGGACCTTTATTTTGGCCAGGTATGGTTCAACAGGTACGGCAGGTAGTCCAAGCGTGCGACACGTGCGCGCGGAACAAACGGACGCGGAAAGTGACTGTGGAAACAATGCCTTGTGTGCGAGGCCACAGTCCTTGGGAACTTCTGCACGTGGACTTAGTTGGTCCCCTTCCTCCGACCGTGGAAGGCAGCCATTATATCCTCACATGTGTGGATAGTTTCAGCAAATTCACCATACTGGCAGCAATAAAGGACAAGACGGCCCGGGAGGTGGCGGACAAGTGTCATCGTTTGATACGGTGCAAACTGGGTGCCCCTTCAGCAGTAGTATCCGACCAAGGCAAGGAGTTCTGGAACTCTACCTTGCAGGAGCTCTTCAGGGTTTGGGAAGTACGACACCAAAGGACCGCCGCATACCAGCCCCCAAAGCAACGGGGAGGTCGAACGTCGGAATAAAGAGTTAGGCATCAAACTCTGCATACTTTGTAAAGAAACTGGACGAGACTGGGATAAAATCCTCGACACCGTGGAATTGTCCTTGAACATCCGAGTGCACCGAGCCACGGGACATTCTCCATTCTTCTTGATGTACGGGCGAACCCCCAATGTACCTTCAAAGCTATTTCGCATGCCACAGGAGGCATGCGTGAGCCCGTACAACCCAGAGGAATACGCCGAAGACCGAAAGAGGAGTCTGAGCGAAATATATCGCCGAGTGGAAGAGTTCATGCGGAGATACGAAAAGGCTAACGGAATCAAGGAATTGAAGCCGTTCAAAGAGAAGGCGCCCCATGGCTTGGTGTACATTGATTACCCGCGACCGGGCAGAGGCAAGTTGGAGCCCCGGTACGAGGGTCCCTACATCAACATCGGACAAGAAGACTCCAGTCACTTATCTCCTGCGTCACATGATCACTGGATATCAGATAGTGATCCATCGAGACCGCATCCGCCGCAGCATCGATGCCCAATGGGACGTTGAGCGACAAGGCGGGGCGGACGACGCAGGGGATGAGATGGGGAAGGGCCAACGCCCCTCCTCTCGGGAGCTTCGCCCTCGACACCGGAGAAACATCAACAAGGGGAAGTGAACCGGAAGGCGCCTCCTGCCCCTGGCAGGACCGAGCGGCGGGACGAGGACCGCCGGGCGCTTCCGAACTACTTCCTCACGGAGAGCTTCGCCCAGGACAGGGAGAAACATCGACTAGGGGAGGTGAACCGGAGGGCGCTTCTTGCCCACTGGCAGGACCGAGTGGCGGAATGGGATCCGCCGGGCGCCTCCGAGCTACTTCCTCCCCGAGAGCTTCGCCCCGGGAACGGAGGAACATCGACCCGTGGAGGTGAACCGGAGTGCACCTCCTGCCCCCAGGCAGGACCGAGTGGCGAGCAGGAGCCGCCAGGTGCTTCCGAACTACCTCCTCGCGGGGACCTTATGGGAATAGGGTCCCCCGGAGAAAGCAGACAGGCTGCTTTCCCAGGGCCACCGTTTGAGCGTCAGTATGCTTTAGGCCCCGACCTCGAGTACACTACGAGGAACCCGAGGATGACTAAAATTAAGTGTGTCAGTGTTGGTGTCCCAATAAAGGGGACAAATAAAATCGATCAGTGATAGTGTCCCAATCAAGGGGACAAGTAAATGGAAAGTTTTTGTTTTTTGAGTAAAGTGATAATACCCGACCCTAGTTAAGAAAGTTTGCATCGGAGTGCAAAATGAAAGGAGGGGAGGAATGTTCGTAACCATGAAGTTGCAGGCAGAGATCTTTTATAAAATAAGTGAAGGGTTGTTAATCTTAAGATTTCGAGGTGTACATCTCTGAACGCAGTGTGGTTTGGTTTTTAAACGTTCATGAACGAATAAATCCGAAGTGTTTCAGATTGTTAAAGTTGTTCTATCTTAGTTCGGATTATCAGAGAAGTAATAAAGCCAAGCCACGTGGGGACAGAGGTTTATCACCGAGACCCGACCCCAGCGAGAAGGGTAATCCAACGGATTTGGACGTGCGTGCAAATACGTGGTTCCTCTTTCGCGAGTCGAGATTTTAATATCTCTTTTGCATGATGTTGTGACTTTTGTAAGACAGATTCGAAGACGCTGCTAAAGTTGAACCACGAGGGGGTCATAAACTTAGGGCTTCGATCTGTTAACGGTCTTTAAATGTATTTCGTGGGAAGAAGAAGGAGGGGTCTATACTCGGAAATCAGGTCCAGCTCCAATCAGGGGGCCCAGGATCCTGGGAAAACGTAGTGAAGACGCCTTCTTTCTCTCTTGTATGGGTAATAGCCTTCTGGAGGGACGATCTTAGGAAAATAAATGATTTGATAGGTTTGCAGAATATTGGAAGGCGGGGTCCTTCAAATTTGTAAAGTAAATTCGAAAATTGAAGTTAGTTGTAGTCGTTCCTCCTTGAAGTTAACTGTGGTTAAACAAACCCCCTGTAGACTTGTGGTGAAAGAAAACTTAAAACTGAAAGAATCAATTGTCACTAAAGTAAAAATTAAGAACTTATAGTTCATGAAATTCGTTTACGCGGAAATTTGAGAATATTCACTTAAAGGTTAGCGACCTTAACCGAGAATTTGATTGTAACTTAATTAATGTTAACCAACGGACCAAGAGTTTTGTGAACTGTCTCTTAAGTAAATTTAGCTCCACTTAAATAAGAAATAGGGTACGTCTGGGCCCTAATTTCCTGAAGCCGTCCATTTGGGTTCAGAAAGAAGTCCCGTTAGTTAACATATTGTAGAGTTTGCAAGCTTTGTAGCGGGCCGTAAATCTACGGTCCGTACGCAGCACAAGTGGGAGTAAGTTGTCTCCTACCCATTAGTAAGTAAATTTATTCTTTGAATATCTGGGTCGAATTCCGACCACTTCATTTATTGTTATTTATTTTTTGTTGCACTAAAACATAAAACCCCTCGATCTATAAATTATTGAAATTCCGATAACTGTTAATCTTTTCTTTAGATTTATCATTGTTGATCAATTTAACGATTTAAATTCAATCACTGTGAACTTTGTCTTTGACGTTAAGATTATTGTATTGTCTGAAATTTTATAGATGTAATACAGAATAAAATATTAAATGCATGTACTGTGTCAAGTAACATTTAATAAAATTTATAAGAGGGCGTGTGTTGTTTTAAATACCTTGTGATAGACCCCTCTTGTTAGCTGGGGAAAATTAACGTTCCAAGTAGGCTTGTGGAAAGCCGAAGGAACCTAGCCTATCAATTTAAAGGGCCATCCGTCTTGGGTAGGCCGAATAATCCTGGACGAAAATAAGAGATAAAATTAACGTAATAAGAATGGGCGTTCAATACCATAAATAATATACGGATTGGGCGCGTACGTCAATATATATATATATATATATATATGTGTGTGTGTGTGTGTGTGTGTTGTGTGTGTGTGTTACAGGGATCTGTGTAACTAGGGATTTTATGAAATCCCTAAAATGTTCAAAGATTTCATGTAAGGTTAAGTCGTGATATTTTCGTTAGTTTTAACGAAAATATCACGACTTAACCTAACCAATTGCACACCGGTCTGCATGAAAATCGATTTCTTTATTTTGAGTTGTGATTCTGAAGCAGTTCGCTGCGCTGAATTAAAAAATGCTACCAGTTTTTTTCTATCACCCACAGTTTTAAAGTTATTAGCAAAACAATTTTGGGGCGTTTTGTAATTTTTTACCTTTTTTATCTTTAATTAATTTCGTTTTTTCATATTTTTCAGATAAATAATTCTAACATTACGTCTTTAAAATTTTAATAATGGCTTCTAGAGGATGTACCCATAGTCCAGACATATTTTGTATATTTGTGGTCGGTATGTTGTTGTAAAACAAAGGACAAATGTAACGACCTTCATTAAGAGAGCTTATCATGCTAATTTGGAATTAAATTAGGAGATCAAGACAAAAGTTGGGCTCCACACAAGGTTTGTCTTACGTGTGTTGCGGCACTAAGGAATTGGAGCAAAGGTAAAAAGAAAAGTTTGCCATTTGGGATCCCTATGGTATGGCGCCAGCCTAGAAACATACCGACGACTGCTACTTCTGTTCTTGCAGTGTTAAAGGTTATAATGCAAAGAATAAAGAGAGCCTTCAATACCCAAGTCTTCCATCTGCAATAAGGCCGGTACCCCATGGTCCAGAAGTTCCTATTCCCCACCCACCCGAGAGTCTGGATCAATACAATTCAGATTCTGATTCAGCTCCAAATGCAGACAATGATGATGTTTATGAACAGCCAACAGCTGACCGAAATCCTAAACCATTAACCCAAGCCGAACTAAATGATTAGTTAGGGATTTGAATCTGCCTAAGGACTCTGCAGAACTTTTGGGGTCTAGATTGCAGGAGAACAATTTATTGGCATCCGACACATTACTTCGCTTGGTACAAGTAAAGAAGGTAAATATATTTTGTTTCTTTCAGTTATTTTTTTATTCTTTCATAAACAAGCAATATGCTTGTCCAAGAGCTAGGAGCTATTTAATTCTGCTTTAATTAGGTTTTACTCTATCACCTAAAGATTTCGTGCTACAAGGGGTGTTGTAATACCTCATCTGTCCCCAAATGTTAACCACCCATTGATGGGAGGGGAGAGAGTATTTTGCTGGGAACGGGACTGGTTGTTATATATATTTACCCTACATTATTCTGTAAGCGTTACTGTAGTCTATAACAACAAAATTTATGATTTAGCATGTGCAATCCAATGTTGGTCTCGATAAGATGGTTCACATTTGGGGATAAATGGGGGATTTATGACACACCCTGTAGTAAGAAAACCATACGTGATAGGGAAAAACTAACTATATTTTTTGAGATCAGCGCACTCAAATTATATAGAATCACCAACTAGTTTGTAAAAATCGATCGACAAGTTTTCAAATGTGTACTGGTGTTGTCAAGGGCGTACAGTTGACCTAACGGGGCATTCAGTTAACCTCACCGGGCATTCAATAATTTTCCCGTAGGTTTAACGAAAATATTACGACTTAACCTTACATGAAATCCCTGGACATTTTTTAGGGATTTCATGTAATCCCTAGTTACACAGATTCCCTGTAACATATGCTATATGAGTAGGAATAAAAATACTGGTAGAGAAAAATGGCTTCAACTGTCGTTACATATCGGTAATAAGAAGTAAATATGTAGTTAATAATAGACAACGTTTGACCGTATCAGTAAGTATGACTAATGGTTCCGAGCACTTTCGTGCGTGAAAGCAATGTGGTAAAGTATCCCTGAAAGCGTTCATATGTGATTAATGACTAAAGTAAAAGAAATTCCAGCCCTCATTTCCTACAACCCTAAAAAAGGGAAGGGGGAAAAATTCACCCTCCACCCGGGTTTGCGGTCTTAGGGGATCCCCGGAGCAACTCCATCGTCTTCACGTTAAAAAAGAAAAATAATGCAAAATTGCAGCCCCCACCGTTTTTAGGGGACCTTCCGGTGGCTACACCACTCACCTAATAATAGTCTCATAGACGGGTATGAGAAAAATAAATAAATAAATAAATTTCACCCCCACCCTCCAAAGGGAGATTGGCGTGAAAAATACTCATAGACGGGCATGAGTTCCGGTACTAAAAATTTTGGGGGCACACTGTTCAGGAGCTAAATTTGGTCAACATTTATGTGTATGTAGCAAGCGTTCCGATATATATTATTCTAGTACTACACCACTATATATATATATATATATATATATATATTATATATATATATATATATAATATATATATATATATATATATATACAGGGTGTCCCAAAAAAACTATATACTCTTTATAGCATCATATATTTTATAATTTAAAAAAAAACCAAACAATATATTGTTATAGCAATTGCCAATGAAAGGTAAATTAGTAATCTAAGTGATCAAAATGTTATAGCGAGTTGTTTGCATATAAAATTTAATTAACTACGCCAAGTGCTCAAAATGTTCTCCGGTGGCATGAATGCACTTTAGAATGCGTCGACTAACTGATTCGCAGACATGGACTAATGTGGATGCTGTGATGGTCCCGCACTTTTCCCTAATTGCATCCTTAAGGTGTTCGAGTGTTGCAGGTCTTGTACCATAAACTGCATCCTTCAGGTAGCCCCACAAGTAAAAATCAAGTGGAGTCAAGTCCGGTGAACGTGGAGGATACTCACCGCTTCGTCTTCGTCCTACCCAACGGTTAGGCATCGTTTCATCGAGGTACCTTCTGACATCACAATGATAATGAGTGGGGGCTCCATCTTGTTGGAAGTAAAAGTCGTCGTTTCCAAACAACTTCCGAACTGCAGGTATAATTTCTGTCCGCAACATGTCGAGATATGCGGCACCGGTAACTGTCCCATTAAAGAAAAATGGTCCAACCAAACCCCTGGATGATAAACCACACCATGCTGTTAATCCTGGTAAATTAACATGTTTATCCACATAAAACGTGTGGATTATCAAGTGACCAGTACCTGCAGTTGTGTCGATTTACTGTGCCATTCAGCTTGAAGGTAGCTTCATCAGACCACACGATTTTGTTGTATTGAAAGTGCATTCATGCCGCCGGAGAACATTTTGAGCACTTGGCGTAATTAATTAAATTTTATATGCAAACAACTCGCTATAACATTTTGATCACTTAGATTACTAATTTACCTTTCATTGGCAATTGCTATAACAATATATTGTTGTTGTTTTTTTAAATTATAAAATATATGATGCTATAAAGAGTATATAGTTTTTTTTGGGGACACCCTGTATATATATATATATATATATATATATATATAGAGAGAGAGAGAGAGAGAGAGAGAGAGAGAGAGAGAGAGAGAGAGATGGGCCAACAGCTTGACTTTCGTGTGAAAAGAGACCGACGCAAGCAACTGCTATCAGGTGTGTATATATATATGCGATGAATTTCACAATTAAACACGTGAAATGAATGAATGATGCAAACCCACAAGGAAAAGGAAAAATTATTCCAAGGACTTTCGTGTATTCAGAAGTACACCTCGTCAGAAGTACACCTCGTCATTCCATGACGAGGTGTACTTCTGAATACACGAAAAGCCTTGGAATGATTTTTCTTTTTCCTTGTGGGTTTGCATTATATATAATATATATATATATATATATATATATATATGAGAAGTGAAAAGCCTTTGTATTTGACATTATGAAAACGAAACACGAAATTCCCATTTTAGCTCGGGAGTGCAAATTTACCTTTGAAGCAAATATCTGACCAGAACTTAATTCTCAAAGCAAACTCTTCATGAAAAATTTCTATTATAATTCAATTCTAAATTAAACATGAAAACGACACCAGGAACAGACTGAAATGGATAATGTCAGAATTTTTCTTTATATATATATATATATATATATATATATATATATATATATATATATATATATATATATATATTATATATATTTTTTTTTTTAACTGCAAACAACACAGTATAATTAATGTAAAGAACGACGCTTGTGTAGAAGAGCGTTCCGCACAAGATGAGGAGGGAGAACGAACAAATGAAAAATGAGGTACCACCTGGGAATCGAACCCGGGATCATCCGATTGCCGGTCAGATATGCTATCCACTACACCAGTGGTTCCCAACCTGGGGTCCCCGGACCCCTGGGGTCCGCGAAGGTAATACTGGGGGTCCGTGAGCTTTCAATATTTCGAGAGGTTCCAATGGAAATCGTACATTTACCCACGATAAGGGCGCTTAGGCTAAAATTTCAAGTTTCCTTGCTCTTGGCTGGAATTATTAATACTTTTTTAATACGCTGTATTTTAATTGCATACTCACTCATATGTCCTTTATTTGATAGTGAAAAATGAGAAAACGAGTTAATTATTAGTTAATAAAAACAGTTTGTTTGGTAGACGGAATCTTTCAAAAACATGGGGTCCGTGGGAAAAAAATAAAAATAAAAGGGGTCCTTTGTGGTGAAAAGGTTGGGAACCACTGCACTACACCATGGACCTCGGTCAATCAGAAGTCGTAATTCTCCTACATACAAGCAGAAACCAATGCCCTGAGGGGGCACCTACGCATGCCGTACATATATACATTTTAACTGCAAACAACACACAGTATAATTAATGTAAAGAACGACGCTTGTGTAGAGGAGCGTTCCGCACAAGATGAGGAGGGAGAACGAACAAATGTTCGTTCTCCCTCCTCATCTTGTGCGGAACGCTCTTCTACACAAGCATCGTTCTTTACATATATATATATATATATGAATAGAAACGACATAAGTATTAAGGAACGTTTCTGCACACGAGGAGGAGAGATAACGAAATAATGAAAAATGAGGCGAACCGCCTGGGAATCGAACCCAGGGCCTTCCAATTGCCGGTCGGACGCTCTACCATTATGCTACGGACACTCACTCAATCACAAATCGAAATTCTCCCAAATAGGGCAGAAACCAATGCCCTCAGAGAGCACCCTCGCAAATCGTGAATATGCGCAAATAACTGCAATGACCGCGCAGTATAAATGAATAGAAACGACATAAGTATTAAGGAACGTTTCTGCACACGAGGAGGAGAGATAACGAAATAATGAAAAATGAGGCGAACCGCCTGGGAATCGAACCCAGGGCCTTCCAATTGCCGGTCGGACGCTCTCGTGTGCAGAAACGTTCCTTAATACTTATGTCGTTCTATTCTTTATATATACTGCGCGGTCATTGCAGTTATTTGCGCATATTCACGATTTGCGAGGGTGCTCTCTGAGGGCATTGGTTTCTGCCCTATTTGGGAGAATTTCGATTTGTGATTGAGTGAGGTCCGTAGCATAATGGTAGAGCGTCCGACGGCAATTGGAAGGCCCTGGGTTCGATTCCCAGGCGGTTCGCCTCATTTTTCATTATTTCGTTATCTCTCCTCCTCGTGTGCAGAAACGTTCCTTAATACTTATGTCGTTTCTATTCATTTATATACTGCGCGGTCATTGCAGTTATTTTGCATATATATATATATATATATATATATACTGTGTATATATGTGATGTAAAATAACACACTGTCGCGACCAAGTATTAAGAAGGAAACCACTCTTCAGGAAGACTTAAATTTTTATTTCTTTAACACGAATACAGTTTTGGCTCCTCGCGAGCCTTTGTAATGACCGCATAAACAAAGAACAGAGTTTATATACACCTAGAAGTTAATTATCAGGGATTATCTGACTGAATCTTCCCATCCTCTCACCAGGAGATAGTTAGTGACCCTTCCGACCCACCTTTGACCTGATGGATGTACCTGTGTTTGCCTGTGATTTTTGAATGGTAATGTTACAAAATTCTTAATTTTATTACATATAATTTTGCTAAAAATTTTGTCGATCCTACAAGACTAGATTCAACAATTGTACATAATTATTAGATTTGAAAACAAAGTTTCAATTATTAAAATCTATTATATGGTCATAGTCTCTAACATGACAGAATACAACACTTTTTCATTCCTGAACCTCACATCTCTTATGTTCATAAATTCTTTTACTGAATTCCATTCCCGTTTCACCCACATATACATTATCAGGACATTCTTTTTATATACACCTTTGGATTTTTCCTCCTTAGGTTTTTCCTTATCAACATTTCATTTATGCAGTTATTATATTTGAATGCTACATTAGTGCCTATTCTCTATCAAATTTTCTTAAGCCCTTTCAAGTTTTTGTCATAGGAAAGGACAATACTTTTCTTGTAATCCTCGTTTACAGCTGACCTGCCCGTATAAAAGATTTTTCTGGCGGCTAAATGAGAGTTAAAAATTAACCATTTGGGATAATACAGGTTTTTAAATATATCGTTGAATTTTGTATCTCCTCATCAGCATAAGAAGGATGACAGATTCTATATGATCTTAGGAACATTGAAGATACAACTGATATTTTTTATTTGGTCATCATGAAATGAAAAATAGTGAATGTAATAGTTTGAATTGGTCTCCTTCCTAACACAGACAATTTTATGTTGTCATTTTCTCTATTGATGAGAACATCCAAAAAAGGTATCCTTCTATCCCTTTCCTATTCACATTTGAACGTGAGTGATGAAGGTTACTGAGTTTGGAAAAGAAGTCATCAAAATTCTTATTAGCTGGCCATACTGATAATATGTCATCCACATATCTTAACCAAATTAGATTGGGGAAGGATATCCTAAGCAACAGATTTGTTTCACAAAACTCCATAAATAAATTGGCCAAAATGGGGTAGAGGGGATTGCCCATGGCCATGCCATACTTCTGTTTATAGAAGGTGCCATCAGCTATAAATACATTATCCTCGATACAGAGTTTCACCAATTCTATGAATTTCTTGGCTGTTACTGGAAGCGTTAAGGAAGCGTTAAGGTTATGAAGAATTTCTTTCAAAAAATTGATGGTTTCGTCCATGGAACATTTGTAAATAATAAATTAACATCAAACCTGACGAATTGACCATTAGGTAATTCTAAATTATTTATCTTATCACAAAAATCTTGATTGCTTTTTATGTGAGCAGGGGAAATACTACCTACAGTACAGCTGGAGACAAGTGCTTGGCAAGCCATTTAGACAATTTGTACGTAACTGAACTTACATTGGAGACGATAGGCTGAAGGAGACAACCTTCTTTATGAGTCTTAGGAAGGTCATACCTATAGGGAAGAGACGAATTTATACTTTTGAATTGTTTGGATAATTTAGATTTTCGTCGAACCTTGGTGAGGCCTTTGTTGAATTGTTTCACTTTATTTTCTTATGGGTTATTGGTTAATTTTTCATAAGTGTTACGATCATTTAACAACTCATTCAGTTCCTCACTTTAACTGTTTTTGTTCAATAATACTATCTGGTTAGTTTTATCTGATTTTATTATAACAATATCATGGTTTGATTTTAGTCTTTGAAGAGTTTCTTGAAATCTCTTTGGTACACCTGTCTTATCTATCTATTTTATCTATGATTTGAATCATTAGTGTCTGAGAAGTGTGCAATGACTGTCAGAGAGTAGTGTAACATTTTGTTCCTGTTGAACGTGATAACTAGGGCAGTCAAAAGTTGACCGAAAAAATTAAGAAAGTTGACCTTACGAATTGAAAAAATTGACTTATAAAGTTGCCTTTACTTTCAATAATAAAAATGATACTTTAATTACTTATTCTTGCTCTTCTACATCAGTTGACCGATTGTGGTAAATTATGAAGTATTTGCCGACATTTTCTGGCAAAAAATTGCGATCCTTACTTAATAATTTATTAAGCATGGGGAAAGATCTCTCTACAGCGGCAGTTGTTGGTTGACATTGCAAAAGCTGACCATAAACTGTTGGTGAGATTTCATGTCTACTGAGGTTAATTATTTCACAAATACCATTTGTCTTGAGTCTTGTTTCAATGTATTGTTTGACTGAACACATATCTTCGCCAAGGTTGATAGAAGAAATGGTTTCATATGCCTCTCTAATGGTGCAATCAGATGCTTCCATCCTAGTCACTAAGCTAGCAATCAAACTATAATTCATTTTGATTGACATTAGTTGCTTTGGCAGTTTTTCATTAGCAACACTCTCTTTAGCCTTCTGAAGAGAAGGAAAATTTGGAAAATTGTCTGCATAATAAAAAGGAGCGTTCAGCCAGCTTGCCCAACGTGTTACAATCGGTTCTGGAGGAGTTCCTATTTCAGCAAACAATTCCTTCCTTCTTTTGTTTTTAAGAGTAGAAGCCTTGACACATGCAATTAAAGTGTCAACATCACTATAAAATGCTCTTATTTGCATCGCACAATTATGTAACAGATGCGCAAGAAAAAGTTGCTTGAGTGTCGCTCCAGCTGACACCATGTAACGAGCTGCATCAGACAGAAGTAAACAGAAATTTTCTCTTGGTATCTCGAATTCTTTTACAGTATCGTCAATCTTCTGTATGACAGTTCGTGCATTAACATTTCCAAGAAGAACATCGCACCTGATTAAATGTGTTTTCTTGGGAACATCAATAGATCCAGCAAGTATGTTCAAATATTTTGAGCCCCTTACTCACTTTCATCAACAATTAGGAAAACTAATTTACCCTCTAGCAAATGTTTTATTCTACTTAACTCGCTTTCTGCCTGTTTCATGCTATTGATCTGCAAGTTGACACGCAAGGCACTGCTACACCTAATTCAGAGAACAATTGTTTCACATGAGGGTTGCTCAACTTATGAAGAGGTATGTTGGCTGACAGAAATGTAGTCACAAGTTTTTCCGAAAAATCTGAAGACTTGTACTTTAAAAAGGGTTTGCGTCTTTTCATTCCCACATTTTGGTCTATACCACGCTGGTGCTTTTGGGTAGAGCGATGTTTATCCACAAAAAAGGATTTGTCATGCTTGACCACAACACAACAAATCTGACAGTATAGCTCATTTTTTCCTGAACAAATGAATTCATTAGGATATTTTGCAATTATAGGGCGCACTTTAGCAATAGAACTAACTGCAACTTTTGGCATTTTAAATATCTGAAATCAAAAGAAATCGAAATCAGTGAAATCACAAATCAGAAAAATCACAAATCAAAAATGGTAACCAGTAACCACAATACATAACAACACAACCACATCCAAAACCAGAAAGGACATAACTGAATAAGACAAATACGAGCAGCGAAGTTGCCAGTTAACCAAAAAGATGCCAATTTTTAGTTATTTTAATTATTTATTCCAAAAAAATTGACTTTATTTTCCTCATTGCTATTTTTGACCTAACAGGTAAAAGTTGACTTTTGGTTGACCTATTAACTTTGGTAATATACCCCCTACAGGTGTTTTTATTGCATTTTCAGTCGTTTCAGCGAAAAGTGCCCTATAGGAAACAATTTGACTTTATTGACTTTTGACCGCCCTAGTGATAACACCAACGTGATAACATTTCTTGTTTGAAAGCCCAGACTGTAGTCCATTCGTTCAAACAGAATAATGTTCTAACATAATGTTGCGAGGGAGGTTAAACAACTCCAATTAAAAAAATATATATATATATATATACACAAGTACAAAAATATTTACTGGGTATGATAATGGTACACAGGGCTCACTGAGTCTTTATTTTATTAACGAAAAGAGAACAGTATATTTGCAACCGAGTGTGTGTGTGTATATATATATATAATAGTGTGTGTATATATATATATATATATATAATAGTGTGTGTGTGTATATATATATATATATATATATATTCGCCATTAACCCATTGTTCACCTGACGTAAATGAGGTTTAATTAAAAACCTCCCGTATCATAATAAGAAAACTAATATACTTTTCGGGAGTTATTTATTTTTTGGCAGATGGGTTCAGTGTTAGATAATGGGGAAGGAAGGTAGGTTATTTCCTAATTAGCTGCATTATTAAGGTTTTGATGAAAGCTTGCGTTCAGAATAGACTTCCTTTTTGCAATAGATTTAGGAAATTGTGTTCATTTCGCGATTGATTCGGTTGGATTTAATTTTATCTCCTTTTGCTTGTCGTATTTCCCTAATGGCACTCATTTCATCGTATTAACATTTGCTTTATGCAGAGGGGGTCCTTCCATCGGCACTATATATATATATATACACACCTCGGTGGTGTAGTAGTTAGCGTCGCTGACTACGAATCCACGGCCCCGGGTTCGAGACCCGACGGCAGCCGGCGCGCAGCAAAACCCAGCTGTTCATCCTTCCACACAATAAAGAAAGTGGTTGGTAGATAAATGGATACCCTAGGTGGCCTAGTGGTTAAGACGTGACTGCTGATAGGGCGTGGTTCGGATTCCACGTTAAAACTGTAGGTCTAAGGTGGAGTGAAAAGCTTGACCTTCGTCAGAATGAACAATTCGGGCGGAAGCTAACCAAAGGTAACCAAAGGTGTGTGTATATATATATATATATATATTATATATATATGGGCTACGTTGTAGCCAATGTCGTAACACGCTTCCCTTTGATCAAGCGAAGTTAAGCGACATTGGGTCTGGGTAGTAGTTGAATGAGAGACGTCCTCCGTGTCCAGATTATGTAACGACTCGTGGTTCGGATCCCACGTAAAGCTGTAGGTCCCCTCCGTCATATGAACTTAGATGTTGCGAAGGAGGTTAAATAGCCCCAATCATTATTAATATATATATATATATATAATTATATAGTGTGTGTGTGTGTGTGTGTGTGTAATATATATATATATACGCAGCACGGTTTAAGGCGAAACAAATCTTGCTTAACTAATCTTTTAGAATTTTTTCAAAGCGTGGTTGAAGTTTACAATAGTCATCGGGCGGTTGATGTAGTGTATTTAGATTTTTAAAAAGCGTTTGACACCGTACCGCACAAAAGACTCATTGAAAAAACTAAGGCTCATGGAATCAGGGGTGTAGTAATAAATGAGATAGAAGAGTGATTGCGAGGGAGGAAACAGAGGGTGATCGTTGATGGAGCGGAGTCGTGTTGGGCTGATGTAGCGAGCGGCGTTCCTCAGGGTTTTGTATTGGGCCCCTTGCTTTTTCTTATATATGCTAACGATTTAAATGTCGGCCTAGTCAGTACAGTTTCAGAGTTTGTGGATGACACGAAGTTGGGTGGTAGGTCAATTAATGATGAAGATAGAGGTAAAATCCGGGAAGATCTGAACAAAATCGTTGATTGGTCAGTCACATGGCAAATGAGATTTAACGTCGATAAGTAAAAATTTTACATATAGGTTCGCGTAACGGTAATTTTGCGTATAGTATGTCAGGGAAGGAGTTGGCAAGCGTAGAACAGGAAAAAGATTTAGGAGTTATCGTCACTAGTGATTTAAAAGTGGCGAAACAAAGTACAGCAGCGGTCAATAAGGCGAGCAAGGTGCTAGGTTTTATAACTAGGAATTTTGAGTACAAATCGCGCGATATTATTGTTCCTCTTTATAAATCTTAGTTAGACCCCATTTGGAGTACGCGATCCAATTTTGGAATCCGCATATACGCAAAGATATAAATAAAATCGAAAGAGTTCACAGACGAGCAATTAAGATAATTCCGTCGCTTAGGTCGAAGTCGTACGAGGATAGGCATTGACCACACTCCAGACTATGAGGCTAAGGGGTGATCTAATCCAGGTTTTTAAACTTATGAATGGGTTCGATAACGTAAATAGAGAGAGCTTTTTCGAAATATTACAATATAATAGAACTAGAAATAATGAGTGTAAGTTGACAAGTACAAGGTTGGAGACAGCAGTTGCCAAAACCTTTTTTACGCATGGAATAGTAAATAGCTGGAATAGTTTGCCGGTAGAAGTAGTTAGTAGCACGTCTATAAACATGTTTAAAAAGCGATTAGACGCATATGTTGATAGATTGAGTATAGTTTAAGGTAGTAAAATTAATTTTTTGGGGGTTCGGAACCCACGTAAAATTGTAGGTCCCCTCCGCCACCACGGAGGACATGCGCAATACACAACTACAACCACAGTTAGCTAGATCAGCCATGAGTGGATCCTAGGGTCTTTGTTGGTTTCATTTATTTATTTATTCATTTTGTGTGTGTGTGTGTGTGTGTGTGTGTGTGTGTAAACAACTGGGCATTAGTGAGATGGAGTGTGTGGCAGTTCACAGATGTAGTGTTTTTTTATTTTGTGAGGTATCTCGAAACATTACAAAAAAGTGGACATAAAAAAAATCTATAAAATTTTTATTGTCGTAAAAAAAAAGTGTTCGTCCTGATTAAGGGGTTGCGTTTCGTTAGGTTATAGCGGGAAACGCCGTTCGCGCCTTCAGTTGCATCCGAAATACTTTTCACGCCCTTCTCGGTTCGATGACACTCAGGTTAAATTGTGTAAGATTAGGTTTGGTTAATTAACTTTTTATATACTGTACATGGATTTTAAAAAGTTGATACTTCGCTTATGTGGAGGTGCGCACATATGCGTGTGTGTGTGTGTGTGTGTATGTGTGTGTGTGTGCGCGCGTTTCCAGTCATTTGAAGGTACGCAGATGTATGGGTCTGCAGCATGCTACAACTTCATTAAAGTCAGGGTCTGACTCGTCCATTGTCTTGCCAAACCTGTTATGTTAAATTATTAATGAAGCCAATTTATCATTACAAATTACTAAGAATGAACAACGTGACATTAATTTAAAACATGAGATGTTACTCTGAAAATATGCTTGGCTGAATACACACACACACACACACACAGATATAGTGTGTGTGTGTGTGTATGGTATTCAAGAAAGTACTAGGTCATTTATTTTGCATATAACTTTTATTAGCAATGTCGTATGTATTTTACTTAAACCGTTAAAATGTACAAAAAACTATTTTGTGTGTGTGTGTGTGTGCTTATGCAATAACATTTTCGATATGTGCACCATGCACTTCTAAACTTGTGCCATAAAAACTCTGTTTGTTGTACTGTACAGTCCTCCATTTTGGAATTTTTGTTTATTCTTTTGTACAGTCGTAAAAAACTGAAATAACATCACGTGTATAAAAATATCTGGTTTTTCGCATAAAAAATTCCTGATTTTGTACATTTTTAAGGTTTGAGAAAAATATATATAAATTAATGTTAATTAAAGTAATATGCAACATAAAATGATTAGTCTTTTCTTGAAGACCCTGTATAATATATATACAGTTAGTTTGCAGGTGGTGCTCAAACATGGAAGTGCTGAGGAACGAATTAGACCGTGAGAGGCAGGCCAGGGTGAGACTTGAAGAAAGCGTGATGCTCCTGGCGGCAAAATTAGAATCCCTTGAGACTCCAGTTACGACCCCTCCTGCCTCAGTTTCTATTAATAATATAAATAGTACTAATAGCCCTCTCTCTTCCCCTAGTTCCCAACCCTTCGTTCGAGTGCGAAATGGAGCCCCATTGAGAAAAGCAAAGCCTTGTCTCCAGTAATAACAAGCAATAAGTTTTCTGTTTTAGGGTTCGAAGATACTGATGAACCGGAAATACGACTCGTTGGTGATTCCATTATTCGAGGGCAGCTCGAGGAATTCTGTGGGAGAAACCCTCGTCGTAGGCGCCGTTACTGCTACCCTGGTGCAAGGGTGGAGGATATAATTAATAATGTTGACCATTTTACAGAGAGTACCGCCGAGGACACAACGTATGTTATTCATGTCGGTACTAATAACGTTTTAAATTCTAGATCGGAAGAACTGCTGGCTAGGTACAGGGACTTATTAGAGCGATTAAAGGAGAAAACTAATAAGATTGTTTTAACAGGTATACTTCCTCGAATTATCCAACGAAGCGATTTCTACAGCAAGGCGACCTATATTAACAATAACCTAAAGTCTCTTTGCCAACAGGAAGGAGTGCATTTTGCTAATTTTGGAACAGTTTCTACGGCAGGAGGGACTTGTTCCTCGAAGATGGACTTCATCTTAATGAAGTTGGAGCTGCGCGTTTAGGAAGACTATTTCATACTACTGTCTCTTCTTTTCAGGCTGCCGTAAGCCGAACGGTCCCAGCGTAAATTCCACAAATTTCCCCCGCGCTCGCGAAGGTGTCGCAATTACAAACAATTTGAAGGTTCTATCCTTAAATGCTCGTAGCCTACGAAATAAAATAAACGAATTTTTTTCTTTAATTGCTTGTAAAGACTATGATTTAATTGCGATAAATGAATCGTGGCTTAGCACTGAAACACGTGACTTTGTAGGGGAGTATCAAATTAAAGGTTATAGACTTTTTGTTAAAAACGAATAGGTAGGCGAGGAGGCGGTGTTATGTTGTATATCAAAGATAATATTGCGAACGTTATAGAAGTAAAGCACTCAATTCCAGAACCGATAGATTCGACTATAGCAGAACTTAAATTGAACGATTTCAAACTTCTTGTTGCGGTTATATATAGGCCCCCAAATCAAACAGCTGCTACGGACGAAGCGTTATATCGTGAACTAAAGAGAATAATCGGTAGTGAGCAGGCTTTAGTTATGGGTGACTTTAATTGCGCCAACGTGAATTACGATACAATGCAGGGAGACGCGGAAGGTAATCGTTTAGTTAATTTTCTCGAGGATAGCTTTCTTATTCAAAAGGTTGGGGAACCTACGAGGTTGGACAGTATTTTAGATTTAGTAAAACTACGGATGATAGGCTAATTACTGATCTTCAAGTAATAGAACCGTTGAGCAATAGCGATCACAATATGGTAGAGTTTGTCCTCTCAGTAAGTCACTCGAAACCAACTAACTCGACTAAAATTCCTAGCTTCCAGCACGCAGACTTTAGTAAATTTCGAAATAAATTTTCACACGTCAATTGGGAAAACGTAATGGGGAACTCCAACGCAAAACTAATGAGGGAATCGTTCGTAACGGTATTTAGGACTATAAATGAGGAATGTGTACCGTACAAAAATTAAGCGTGCGAAAGTAAACAACAAGCCCTTGTGGTTTACTTCTAGAGTAGGAGACATTATAAAAGTAGAGAGAGGGCTTATAGGCTATACAAGTGCGATAAAGATAATCTGTTGTTACGAAACAACTACATATCTCTAAGGCGTGAAGCTAAAAGTGTAATAAAAAAGTCAAAACGCGAATTTGAAATCCCCATAGCTCGTGACGGTAAAGAAAATCCCAAGCGATTCTTTCAATACGTCAATAATAGAAATCCAGTAAAAAGTGTCTTAGGTCCATTAAAAAATGGAAATGGAGATCTAGTCTCTGAAAACAAGGAAATGGCTACCTTGCTAAACGAATTTTTTACGTCAGTTTTTACTATAGAAGATGTAACGAATATCCCTACGGTCATAGACATAATACCTTTTGATAATGGTAATATTTTGGATAATATTGTCGTTAGTGAAGGGGAAGTAATGCGCTATATTGATAAAATGAAAACGCTAAATCACCGGGTCCGGATTCCATATATCCCATACAACTAAAAGAATTAAAAGATAGCATTGTTGTGCCGCTAACAAAGATTTTTAATGCGTCTATTTCTGAGGGTGTGCGTACCAGATAATTTCAAGTTAGCAAACGTAACACCTATCTTTAAGAAAGGCGATAAAGGTGCGGCGGGAAATTATAGGCCAATCAGTTTAACGTCTGTTGTAGGTAAGCTACTGGAATCAATAATTAGGGATCGTATAGTCGAACACTTAGAAGTGCATAATCTGGTTAGAAATACGCAACACGGTTTTAGGCGAAACAAATCTTGCTTAACTAATCTTTTAGAATTTTCCAAAGCGTGGTTAACGTTTACGATAGACATCGGGCGGTTGATGTAGTGTATTTAGATTTTCAAAAAGCGTTTGACACCGTGCCGCACAAAAGACTGATTGAAAAAACTAAGGCTCATGGAATCAGGGGTGTAGTAATAAATTGGCTAGAAGAATGGTTGCGAGGCAGGAAACAGAGGGTGGTCGTTGATGGAGCGGAGTCGTGTTGGGCTAATGTAGCGAGTGGCGTTCCTCAGGGTTCTGTATTGGGCCCCTTGCTTTTTCTTATATATATTAACGATTTAGATGTCGACCTAGTCAGTACAGTTTCAAAGTTTGCGGATGACACGAAGCTGGGTGGTAGGGCGATTAATGACGAAGATAGAGGTAAAATTCAGGAAGATCTGAATAAAATCGTTGATTGGTCAGTCACATGGCAAATGAGATTTAACGTGGATAAGTGCAAAATTATGCATGTAGGTTCGCGTAACGGTAATTTTGCGTATAGTATGTCAGGGAAAGATTTAACAAGCGTAGAGCAGGAAAAAGATTTAGGAGTTATAGTCACTGGTGATTTAAAAGTAGCGAAACAAAGTACAGCGGCGGTCAATAAGGCGAACAAAGTGTTAGGTTTTATAGCTCGAAATTTTGAGTACAAATCGCGCAATATTATAGTTCCTCTTTATAAATCATTAGTTAGACCCCATTTGGAGTACGCGGTCCAATTTTGAATCCGCATATGCGCAAAGATATAGACAAAATCGAAAGAGTTCAAAGACGAGCAACTAAGATGATTCGTCTCTTAGGTCAAAGTCGTACGAGGATAGGCTTAAAGAGTTAAAATTGACTACACTCGAGACTAGGAGGTTAAGGGGTGATCTAATCCAGGTTTTCAAAATTATGAATGGGTTTGATAACGTAGATAGAGATAACTTTTTCGAAATATCTCAATATAATAGGACTAGAAATAACGGGTGTAAGTTGACAAGTAGAAGGTTCGAGACAGCAGTTGCGAAAAACTTTTTTACGCATAGAATAGTAAATAGTTGGAATAGTTTGCCGGTAGAAGTAATTAGTAGCACGTCTATAAACATGTTTAAGAATCGATTGGACGCGCCTGTTGATAGAAAGGGTATAGTTTAAGGTAGTAAAATTAAGGCTTTGTGGGGATAGATCCCACAGCTCAACACAAGTGTTGTGGGATATAGGGAGGCAGCGTCTTGGGTTAGGGATACTCTCTGTCCTTACACACCCCATTTAAAGAGATTCCTCTGCCGAGCGGTGCCCCCCCATAGTACTGTGAGGTATTGAAAAACTCATGATCTTCACTTGCCCCACAAACACCTTTAAATGGGAGACCCATAATGGGTGCACACACATTTCTACATTACTGTACAGTCTTTACAGCCACACCTACACTTTTCCTCGTAAGTGTATATATTGTAATGTATATGGTTGTAAATTTGACTTGGTCCGCAATCGATATGAACCGTGACTTGATGGATACCGTAATGAAATTGACTGGATTCTTTGGATCTGATATATTTGCATGTCCGTTATATAATAGATATAGAGTGTAACATATTTGTGGACAGTAGTCTATTATGACTTGATCCTCTGGATCGAGAGATTCTATCTTTAGTTTTAAATCGATAATTAATTATTTTTTAATTGATAATGTATATGGTTGTAAATTTTGATTTGGTCCGCAATCGATATGGACCGTGACTTGATGGATACCGTAGTGAAATTGACTGGATTCTTTGGATCTGATATATTTGCATGTCCGTTATAAATAGATATAGAATGTAACATATTTGTGGATAGTAGTCTATTATGACTTGCTCCTCTGGACCGAGAGATTCTATCTTTAGTTTTAAACCGATAATTAATTATTTTTAAATTGATAATTATTTAGTTTCGTAAAAATTGGTCGTTGCCAATTTACCGGCAGTTTTTAAATAAGTTTCTTATGTTCTTGTGGTTCTGAACCCACGTAAAATTGTAGGTCCCCTCCGCCACCACGGAGGACATACACAATACACGATTACGAACACAGTTAGGTAGACCAGCCATGAGTGGATCCTAGGGTCTTTGTTGGTCTGAAACATTATAACATTATATATATATATATATAATATATATATATATATATATATATATATTAAATCTCAAAATTATTTCAAAAAGCGTTGCTATAATGTTTAAACTTAGAAATGTAGTCCCTAAACAGGTTTTATTAACTCTGTATCTTACTCTTATTCTTCCTTATATAACGTTTGGGAAAACTCCGCTAACAACGCTTTAAACAGTATCTTTGTCATCCAAAAAACAAGCAATAAGGTTATTATCTGATGCTGATTCCCTTGATCACTCGAGTGCATTATTTAAAGAGCTAAAACTACTAAAGCTCCATGATGTAATAGAACTGTCACATTTTATTTTTATTTACGAGTGTAAGAACAAAATCATTAACTTACAATGGGTAAATAGATATTTCGGTGCTCTTCCAATATGTGCTCTACCTTAAAATTTACACTCCAATACGTGATCTACCTTAGATTATTCGGATTAGCAGCAGGTACGTTAGTTAGCCTTATAAGGCTAACTAACGAAAATATCACGACAACCTAAACCAATCGTCAAGGGCGTATAGTTGACCTAACGATTGGTTAGGTTAAGTCATGATATTTTCGTTAGTTAGCCTTATAAGGCTAGTTTCACGGTAGAGCACGTATTGGAATATGGTAGATCACAGTTTCGCGGTAGAGCACATATTGCAAGAGCACCGATATTTCGTAACTCATTAAGAAACCCACTCGTATGATTATCAGACCAGAAATAGATCAAAGCATGTTATATACCTCAATTTAGATTGTTTTCATCTAAAAAATTACCCATTTTCATTGGATTGAAACTATGGAATAATTTAAATGTTGATATAACAAATGTTGTGAATGCAAATTCATTAAAAACCAAGTTAAAATCTCGATTAATAATGGCATACTAATAAAAATCTAGGATTAATGTACATTACTGTTGTTTACTCATTTCTCGTGTGTAATCTAGGATTAAAGACACATTACTTGTGATTGTTCAGTTCTTATCTCTCATGTATAATATTGATTTCTTTGTATGATATTGGTATAGCTAATACTTCAATAATGACCTTGCATTTGTTATATCGATAATGATAATAATTTAAGATTAATACATACCCTAATTAAAAGTTCTTAGGATTTATGCATTATTAATAATAACTGTTTTATTTTTAATAAGAGCCCAGTAAAGCCTAAAACTTAAGAGCCAAATTAAATAAAATAAATAGTCCACCTTCACAATTATTTGTCATTGTAAATTGTAAAACTACTGTATTTATTTTATTAATAATAATAAAGGTTATTATATATATGTGTGTGTGTATTTGCCTGGAGAATAACCACAGGAATAAATGTCAGACAGACGAACTCCAGAATAAAAAGTACAGAAATCTCTAACAATTTATTAAAAATGCATCACCATCTTTTCGGAACGACACACCTGCATTGACTTCCGTTTAAATCTATTTTTAAATTTAAGTTCACCTTCATATTCGTGCGTATCACATCAAACATGCATAAACGAGTCTGAAAACGGCCTTTTTTTTATTAATTTGAAAGTAAAATTTACGCGGGGAAAAAAAAAAGAAGCTAAAAACAGAACCGTTGGTTTAAAACTATTAAATTCTTATGGAGAAATTTTGAATCACAGAAATTAAAGTATCTATCTATCAGATTAGATTACTTTTCTTCTTTTTTTTTTGGTTACTTCATGTTTTATTTATACTATTGATCATGTCATTCAGTATTAGAGTTTTCTTTATTTCCGTTCGAAATCTAATATTTTTTCATATTCTTTGAAAGCTCCTACAATTAACGTGTCAAAATTTTTCTCGAAGGTAAAAAAAAGTTGTTACAGACTGTATATATATATATCACTGGCGACTCCTGCACTCAGGCTTCTCGGGCTGAGCCCGAGAGGCAAGGGGCAAGGAGAAGCATGAGAGATAAAATTGTGTATTTCTAGATTTAAGTTTTAAAAAAAAAGTTTTAAATACAAATTGTAAAAATGGTTTTTGGCTGGTAGTATGTTATTATTTTTCTGTCTAGCCTTCGTCACGCAAGCAAATTTTTAGCGCATTTAGATACCCTTACTACCTATAAAAAATTCTATTAACACATTAAGTTTTCGTGTAATCTTTCAAGATCCTTTACTCGGGCGCAAGACATTACGCCCGAGAAAGTATAAGTAATATCGTATATTTAAAGTTCTTTTAATGAATAATTATTTGCTTGCATACGGTTACATAATAGTCCTTCTTCTAATTCTCATTAAATAAAATACGTTTTTCCTCCTATTAATTTTTTTTATAAAGAAAAAAACATTTCAACTCGGGCTTATATCCTTCAGCCTTGTAGAGGCACAATTTTTAATTCTGGCGATACATGGTAACTTTTTACGTTTCGATAAGCGTGCCTTCAACTGCTTTGGGCGGCGGTGCAGTTTGATTTTTGCCGCAATGTGAGGTTGTTCGCTTTTCTTAAATAATCTGATTTATTTTTAATATTATAAGTATTCTGAGAAGTATAGCCCACCCATGGGCAAAAAGGAATTACATGACCGAATATTAAAGGAATTTGCTTTAAAACCAAGACGCTTGGACTTTATGTTCAAGTAAATAAAATTCAAATAATTTATTTAATCTGACATTATAAATGTAATTAATAATGAATTTACACTCATGGATATAAAAGAACTGAGACACGCCACAAAACATGGAATTAATACCCTAAGATCGGGGATTTGACTCCCGCTGGTGCTGGTAATAATAATAATAATAATAATACAGGAATTAACGCAATGTCCCGCATTAGTTGACCTGAGCTATGTGTCAGTTTCTGGGTGCTCCTAACTGATTATTATAAGTAAAAATATCAACAATGAAGAACATATTAGAAGTACCGTGTCAGTGTCCCTGAGAACCTGCTACAGTCCAAATTCCAATAGGTATACAGTAATCTTTTAAAAATATTATTTACATAAAAATTTTGTTATACCGAGAATTTGGATCTTCGATTGGTTATTCGTTTTCAGTATTCATGTAAGTACCTCTTGTGTCAACTTCTGTCAAGGACTTCGTCTATACGCTCTCAAGAAGGGCATATGGCCGAACTAAACGGATCCTTCTGTTGTTTCTATTAACTAGAGTGAAAAATTTTATGTATGATATAATCGTAACAACATAAAGAGTATTAGTGTAGATAATACTGTAGGTTTATACACAATTCCGTGTTTAGATTGGTCAAACATTAATATAGTCTTAGGTCCTTAGGAGAAACAAATGATTTCAAGCGAAGACTTTATCAGTGTAAGGATACTATCTTATGTAGCATAAAATGTAATTCATATACGTTATTTGTAAACAGTACCACTGCATGCCAAATTTCATATCCCTCTTTTCAATAACTTGTAAAAGGTATTTGATCTTTTATGACTGCAAAAGTTTGATTTGCCTTAAACAAGGTACTTTGTAATTCACTAAACATCCGGCAAACACTACGAAGAGAATCCCGATCAACGTCAAGTGTAAATCGGGCTGGGTGTTGCATCGATATCATTTAAGCATTCGACGCAGTTATGACAAGAACTAAAGAACTATCCCATTTGGCTGGAGACGGTTACAGGAAGGTTAACAAAAATTTAACATTCCCATCTCTACTGTTATTTCGATAATAAATAACTGGAAGAGGATGGATGTCATTGGAACTTTGCTTGTGAGAAAAAGAGAAAAATACTCTCACTGTCAAATTTTATTGTAAGGTCACGTACACGCCAGCGTCTCTTTTAACAAACACCGGACTGTGACCGATTGGTTTGAGCGGAATAACTCTTGATATATCATAGCCTGCTCAAAGCTTTGAACTTAATTCGATAGAATACCTGTGGGATGAACTAGAGCAACGCACCAGGATCAGGCATCAGATACTAATTTCTCTCCCTGCAATAGAAACTGCACTTCACAAAGATTTCATAAGCTTATTTCACAAACGGAAAGTTGTTTGTAAAGTCAACAATGATCTCAGAAAGATAGTCCAAGAATTCAAAGGAACCTAGACCCATGATTCATCGCACTCTGAATGACGCTGGTTTGCACTGGCAGGACTTCCTGAAAGAAGCTATTTTTAAAGCAGCAGCATAAAGGGATGAGGTTGTAGTTTGCCAAGACTCCATCTCACTGATCTTAGAGATCAGCGGGACGAGATGTTACGGATCGATAAGGCGAAGATAACAGCTTTTATGGAGGGCGGATCCAAACTACAGGCGCTGGTTAATATACTGTATGCTACACATGATAATGATTTCCTTTTGCCTTCGAATGTCTTTAAAGGACAAAAGTAAGTGGAATAACCTATGCCTGTTCCCTTATTCTACGATATTTGTGATTTTATACATATATTAGCGTGCAATAGGTATGAACAATTTTAGAGCAAGTGTGTGTATATATAGGGCCTATATATATAGATAGATAGATAGACAAATAGATAAAGAGATAGATGGATAGATAGATAAATAGATAGATAAATGTTATAGTGGCCGATTTCCATTGGCAAATAAACTTTCTCTATTTGACAGTTATATTTAGATCTGAAGCTGTTTTAGCGAGAGAGAGGAAAATGAATATATACAGTAAGTGCTGGGATAGCCTACTACAATTCCTCAGTCTGACATATGTGAGTATCTTCAAATCTTAATATATAGAATATTTATTTTGCATCACTGAACTACGAATGTTGCTGTACGAATCCAGAGCGATATATGTTGCATTATAAGTAATGAAATGAATTTTATATATATATATATATATATATATATATATATATATATATATAATTAAAATAACCACGAAGGAAAGGGAAACACAGAATGGTGCTCAAGCGCTTTCGTCTTATGACATCCTCAGGAACACTGAAATAAATAACAAGTTCGAGACTATATATAGGTCACAAAAAAAAATTGTAGGAGGAGCATACAAATTTATAAAGAACGAATTCAAAACAGGATCAAGCGAAAACAAGCCCTGGCTAATGTTGAGATTATTTGTAAGTTGAATAATGGCAGACTCAAGAATATTTCTATTAACAATGTTGCTTGAGTGAAACAAAATTGAAGCATTATTCCAATCAATACAGTGGGATAACTCTGACAAATGGACGAAAAGGGCACTGAACGACTGTCCCGTTCTAACGGAATATTGATACTGTTTTACACACGTGTGCAAATCCTTTCCCGTCTGTCTAATGTAAAAGGAATCACATTGTTTACAACCAATTTTATAGATAATGCCTGAATTATTGGTAGAACCATTCTTTACTATGATATTTTTTACAATAATCTCATTTGAAAATACTACATTAATGTTCAAAAGCTTAAGTATCATACATTAGCAATGCCTACAAAGCCTGGGAAAAATGGAAGTACGAAAATATTCTTCGACAAAGTGCGAGGGTTATTATTCACACGATAGAAAGTTCGTTTTGCCTTGTTAAGACAAGATTTCTAAAAAGCAGGTGGATAACACAAATTACTTCCAATATTGGTGATTTTTTCTAATTCGGCATCCATGTATTCCGCACTGGCGATCCTATGAGAGATCCTAATAAGTAGCAGTTTGTCAATTTCTATAATCTACGATTACCTATAGTGTACCTTCATGTAAATAATTTTGTTCATTGTACCTTCCAATTTTGGTTTATCGTGACGAAATTTTCTTTATATTTAGACAATTTTGAGTATATTTTATTTAATTTTTTTGACTAGAGTGGATGAACTTCAATTTTTTTCTATTGCTGTGATTTTATTTTCCGACTCTTTACTCTCTATACTGTATCGAGAATCTGTACTTGGAATTGCCTTCCATTGTGGTCTTATTTTCAAATCTACTTTGTCTTTAGTTGAGATTTAAGATATACCTATTTGATTGCAGGGTTGTCGTTGTAATTAGATTGTTCTTGTCGCATATGTGCGTTTGACTCTCGCCGGGGCATTCAAGTTTTCTTTTGGGATGGGGTGGCGGTTGGAATGGGGAGGAATTATTATAGAATGACCGCTCCTTTTGGTACGCGCGCAAAGAACGCCAAACCCTAAAGACGCGAGTCCAATGCGCATGTGCGAGACCCGAGGTTATAAAAGCTCAAGTCGAGCCACACCCTAGAGCAGGGGTGGGCAACCTTTTTAAGTGAGCGTGCCAAAATCGTCAAATCTTTGATGCAAAAGTTAATCTTTACCATTTTTTAGCAGAAAACATTAAGTTAAAATATAAAACTCAGCGAAGAATATTTATTTATTTTAATTTTTTTAAGGTGGCCCGGGGAATCGCGTGCCGGAAAAAAGTCGTTGGCGTGCCACGTTTGGCACGCGTGCCAAGGGTTGCCCACCCCTGCCCTAGAGGATTCTGTTACTTGATATTACCCATGTTATACGCATAAACCCGTTGGCGTTAGGCCGGTTCATCTACTCCCATGTATCATCAATTAAAAGTATTATGTAAGCTATCATTCATTATTCAGCCCTTTACGGCTTACATCCTGAAGCATCGACGCCATCCTGATGCCCTAGTGACATTAATGGCAACTGAGATACCCCCTAAGCCAGTGGATTCGAACCCCTGCAATTCATAATATATATATATATATATATTCATAACGAAATTGGGCGCAGTGATTTCAAAAAGAGAAGAAGAAAGGGAGACGTTGCGTGAGCCTAATTATATTTATTAACGCATAATAATAAATAGCAAACCTCATTAACTAAAGCATGTGAAATACCAGCTCATTTAACTCAGATTATTATGCCTCCTTGTCACGAAATACGGAAGCTAACAGTGTGCAACAGATGATGCCAACAACTAAATGATTTAAGAGACATATTCTTTGCTGTACGTTATTTTTGAATAACAATTTTATTGTTTTGTTATCCAGCTATACTCTACACAGGGTTGACAAAAGTAAATAGACACCTTCGGGTGGGTGCGGGCCAGGGGGGGGGGTCCCATAGTTTTTTTACTTGATAATAAAAGTCAATAAATAATAATGGATTTATTGTATCAATATAATTAGAATCGTGTTGGTTTCCCCCTTTGCATTATTATGTAAAGCTGACACACGTTCTGCCATTCTACTGATGAGTTTTGCCATTTGTTCTTGAGAATAGTCATTGTGATGTCTATTTGTTTTTGTCAACGCTATATATATATATAGTATATATATACACACACAGGGTGAGTTAAAAGTCTGGAAACATAGAAGCTATGCTTTTCAATGCAAATATACATATATATTTGCATTGAAAAGCATAGTTCCAATGTTTCCAGATTTTTTACTCACTCTGTATATATAACACGTGCAGTGTTGCCAACAATGATTAACGAATTCACCTGATACAAACATAATCAATGTAGGTCCTTTAGTTACGAAATTATACGCAGTATAAACTTATTTTCTGACCGCCCCTCGTATATACAGTGTGTATATATATATATATATATATATTTGCAAAAAATTGATGGGGGGGATTATGTGGTTTGGTAAAAAAAAAAAAAAACAGGGTAGTTTGCGGGTTGTTGTTTTTTACCTTAACCAACAGAAAATCCGTTTATATGAAAGATAAATATACAGTTTCAATAAATTAATTTTAATATGCTGTAAAAACACATAAAGCATATATTTTAAATATATAAAACAGACTTTCTTTTAATTAAACTTAGACCTACAGTATGTTCAGCATAGGCTTCATAATTTTTTCCGAACACCAATAGTGTTCCGTAGTTTCTTGAGCAGAGTTGGTTGAACGGCCTCGGGCCTCTGACAATAAAGCTATTTTCCTTCAGGTTGGGATGTTTCCTGTATATTGTATAACCTTTAGTTTGAGGTCACGACACAGTCTTCCTTTCCTACTTTACACTGTTGTTTGAGGGGTTATAGGGTTCAAAAGTGAGATTAAGGAGTAATTTCTCTATAATACTTTCCGTGTGTAAATAATGGTGTACCTCTCTCTCTCTCTTCTTTCCAGTGAATATAAATTTAAGTCACGTAACCCATCATGGGTAATACTGTTATATAGTGGTAAATACTGATAAATAATGGGTAATACTGTTAATATACTGGGTAATACTGTAAATATACTGGGTAATACTGTAAATAATAGGTAATACTGTTAAATACTGTTATATACTGGTAAATGGGATGGATTACCCATCCCAGTAACTTACCAGTATATAATAGTATTACTTAAACAAAAACAAGAATAATAATGTTTAGTTCCTCAATTTAACAAAATAAACATTTTAACAAATTGATTAGATTTAGTACCAAAGAATTATTATAAAAAATTAATGCTAACATTTAATATGTCTAACCGTATTTAATTTACTAAATAAAAAATAATATACCAAATTGAATTATCTTAAATTGAATTATCTTAAATTAAATTATCTTAAATTGAATTATCTTAAATAAAAAATATATCAAAAGGAAATAACATAAAAGGAAAGGATAATTGAAGGACATAAATACACGGAAGAGTAAGTACATAAAAGTTAATATAATTTAACTGAAATGAACCGCATTAGATGTAAAAATATAACCAAAATTATTCAAGTTAACATCTTATTTGCGAATGTAAATAATTCAATATATGATATTTGATAAAAAAATCTGAAAATATATGAAAATCAGGGAGCAAAATGGGACACAAACTACACTAGGTCAAAGTTGGGAACATAAACTACACTAGGATCTTTAGGAGACATTTTTTAAATGAATCCATCAAATAAAACGTTAAAACTAACGAAAATATTACGACTTAACCTAACCAATCGTCAATTTATAAATTGACGATTGGTTAGGTTAAATCGTAATAATTTCGCTAGTTTTAACGTTTTATTTGATTATGTATACGTGGACAAAGTTGGGGAACGTAAACTACACTAGGATAATGTAGGGGAACGTAAACTACACTATGATAATGTAGGGGAACGTAAACTACACTAGGATAATGTAGAGGAACGTAAAGTACACTAGGATAATGTAGGGGAACGTAAACTACCCTAGGATAATGTAGAGGAACGTAAACTACACTAGGATAATGTAGGGGAACGTAAACTACACTAGAATAATGTATGGGAACGTAAACTACACTAGGATATTGTAGGGGAACGTAAACTACACTTGCTCCAAAATCAGAGTTATTCAATTAAGTTTATTAAACAAATAATTATATAATAAATTCATTAGTAATTTCTGAAAGTGATTTCATAACGTGATTGAAACTAGTCAAGGCTTGAATAAATAATGCAAATTTGTGAAGCACACATGAATACTTAACAGGAAAAGAAAATATTCGAAACGAATTACACAGATAAAGAAATAAATATATAAAAGTTAAAAGAAAAACATGAATTAAATTAAATTAAACTGTTAAATATATTAAAACGTTACATGAGAGATGCGTTTCCGGTTATGTAGTAGTAGTACGTTGTCGTATTCTTGAGCCTTAATCTTGTTTCGTGCTCTTTATTCTTACATTCCTTATTCCTCATTCTTGTTGTTTCTGGTTGTAGCGATTATTTTCTTGTACCTCTGCACACTTCGTGTGTGCATTTACATCCTCATCATCATGTTCGTACACAAAGGAAATACCTAATACGGTTCCAAGTCACTCCGTTTGCGGTGTAGCAGTTCCACATCACGAAAAGCCTCCCGAATTCATTTACAAACCTGTAAACACAAACGACTGAAATGACTGAAAGACTAATTAAAATTGTATTATTATTATTATTATTATATTATTATTATTAAGTATTATCAATTTCAACCGCAAACTGTCAAGTACAGGGTGGGCCGTAAGTTTCCATACATAGGAAAATTTAAATTATGGTCTTCACGTGCGTCGGTATTTGGATCAGCAGTTTCCGGATGCTTGGATTGGTCGGCGTGGTCCTGTGGAGTGGCCTCCCAGATCCCCAGATCTCACCCCCCTTGATTTCTATCTTTGGGGGCACTTGAAGGCCATGGTGTATCAGGAAAAGATACGAGACATAAATCATCTAAAGGAACGTATCACCAACGCCATTACAAGCATAACGTCAACTGTGCTAATGCGTGTTCATCAACAGTGGGGAACACGTATTGAAATGTGTTTTCAAAACAATGGCAACCATGTAGAGCATATTATATAAATAAAAATGGTTGTCCATAAAAAAATGTTTATTTTTCCTATGTATGGAAACTTACGGCCCACCCTGTATAATCTTCACTGAAATTCATCATTAAAGTTATTAATTATTAAAGTCATTATCATTAAATTCTTCAAAATTTTAGATTAAGGAAATAAATGTAAGAAAATGTAAAAAGATAAAATGTAAGAAAATGTAAGAACATAAAATGTAAGAACATGAAATGGAAGAAAATGTAAGAACATAAAATGGAAGAAAATGTAAAAACAAAAAATAAGAAAATGTAAAGATAAAATGGAAGAAAATAAGGTACTTTTGCATTATCCTCCCAACACTAATTTTTTTTATAATGGAAGGAAAATAAAGTACGTTAGCAAAACACTTTTAATTTTTAATCGTGAAAAGGCATGACCTGACCTAACCTAACCTAACCTAACCTAACCTAACTTGAAGCCGGCTAACTACGGCTAACGCCTGCGGCGGGCTGTTTTTACCGTAACCTAACCTAAACAAACCTAACCTAACCTAACGTAATACGAACACTAATTTTTTTTATAATGGAAGGAAAATAAAGTACCATAACCAAAACCAAACCAACATTATATAAAAAAATTAGTGTTGGGAGGATAATGCAAAAGAACCGAAAATAAATATAAGCGTATGAACTGGTAAAAACGGATGTAAATAGTTATTGTGTCAGTAATGTCACGTCACCATTACATTATGATTAGTTCATATTACCATTAATTTCAATTCCGATTCCACAATGAATAGTCTTTTAAACTAGTTAAAGTTATTATGCCACGATCATTTCTTGCTTTATAATATTAGATGCCCTTCATGGATTAACTAAAGATAAGCACCCCCAGCCTTCTTTAATTAGACTTATAAGGCTAACTAACGAAAATATCACGACCTAACCTAACCAATCGTCAAGGGCGTACAGTTGACTTAACGATTGGTTAGGTTAGGTCGTGATATTTTCTTTAGTTAGCCTTATAAGGCTAATTAAAGAAGGCTGGGGGTGCTTATCTTTACTTGATCCCCCTTCATATTCCTTTTTCATTATTGGTTTATCCAAATTTATTTATTATTTATTATTATTCTGAATCTTGCACTAAGTCGTTATTTTAAATTAATAATTAATAATTAATTATTAATTGTCATAGATGGGAATAGAGTGGAATTTATAAACATTATGGACTTACGAAATGTGTTATTATGAAATAAGAAAACATTTCCATCCTGTTAACACTTTATGTACTCGTAGCTTCGAACCCTTAGGCATTAATATTAACCTTTCTCTAATACTGGGTTCGAGCCTATTCTTAAGTTATTACGGGAAACCCTTGTCTATACTGATAATTCCGAGCTATTATTTAACTTTACCATTTTACCATATTGTCATTTTACCATTACATCTTTACCACTTACCATTACAATTTTAGCATTACTTACAACTGTCTACCATTACAACTTTACCACTTACCATTACAATTTTAGCATTACTTACAATTGTCTACCATTACAACTTTAACATTACTTACAGCTGTCCACTGCTGTTGAATACTTTGTAAAATTAGAAATTTCATTTTAATGTATCTGTACAACCTAAATTCCGTAAGAATTATAAAGTGTGAATTAGAGTGGTTGACCGCAGGTCCGTACTGAACCGTCGTTCAAACTCACATAAAGTAACGTGTCTCAGAGATGATATGTCACTTTTGTAACGTTATAATCATAGTCCATTTCAGATTCATATCCGCGTCGTATGTTATGCCTATTAGTACTGTTATTTTCAATGAAAAAGAAATAAGACAGAGATATGAAAGATATAAATAGACCACAGTTTTTGCGACAATGTTTTACTTTACTTTCAATAGCCTTAGATCCCTGTTCACTTTCAACAGGATCGAGTTTTATCTCCTCGTTTACAATTTGATTCACAATATTTATTTATCTTTTGAACGCATTTCTCGTAATCTACTGTATATTTTGAGCTCAAATCTCGTGATATACAATTCCGCATTCATTTTCATCAACACAAAACGTTACAAAGTACAAATCTCATACATTTCATTTTGAACACAAATCTCATAAATTTCACAAATCTCATAAACTTCATTTTGAACACAAATCTCATAAACTTCACAAACAAACCTCATAAACTTCACAAATCTCAAACTTCATTTTGAACACAAATCTCATAAACTTCACAACCCTCGTAAACTTCACAAATCTCAAACTTCACAAATTCATAAATTTCACAAATCTTATAATTTATATTTTGTAAACAACTCTCATAATTATATATGCTCCTCACAGAGAAATAAAGTATACTGTATAGTGTATATCCTATTCATCGTTCGTTGAACCCTTTCAATTTCATCTTGTTTTATTTCATATTTTTCATTGAAATCATTAAATTCAAAATCTCTTTTATATCGAGTACCTCTCATTTTGACAGCTCGTCATATTTCTCAGTACTGCGTTTTTGGGACATGTCATGTCCATGTCTTGTAGATTGTCTTTCACAGAAATAATCTTTTCTATGAAATTCCTCTGTATCATATCTTTCAGAATTATATAGCATTGTATTTATCATCATTTCTATCAATGTACCCTATTATTGTATTTATTATCATTTCTATCAATGTACCCTATTATTGTATTTATTATCATTTCTATTAATGTACCCTATTATTGTATTTATCATTATACCTACCGTTGTAGCTATAATTGTATCTATCAGTGCATTTATAATCATTAATCACTGTATTTATCATGGTACCTATCATTGTTTTTATCATCATTTGCATACGGTCTTTCGTACAAATAATCTCTACTGCAGTCATGTCTTTCATATCTATCTATCTATCTATCTAGCATAATGACCTATTTGCTTTCTTTGTCGAAAAAATTGGCTAATATTAAGTTTCTGGGACACCAGATTTTGGTGATCCACCCATTTTACACTTCAGACCAATCATGTCGATTCTTACATCTGGGTAAGGTTACACTAGGTTTGGTGGTCGTTCTAGGTTGGTTAGTTATTTCTCACGTGATCAACTTTCGGTCAATCAAAGGTAAAAACAAAACTGTCTCCAAAATTTAATATTTACGGGAAAATTATATGGCATACAATTATAAAAAAAAAGGATCTAGAATTTACAACTTGACTCTATTCATGAATTTAAGCTTTTTCATTTTCAATTTTGTAATTTAACATTTTGGTACTTGTTCTGAAGAGAAAAAGGTGTGAGAATCTAAATACGTCATATAAGCTTCTCCCTAAAATTATCATCTTTTTTTTTCTTTTTATGTAAAAGTTATCCTCGAGCTCTTTGGAAAATGTATTTTTTTTAACTTAAGCGTGTTACGTCCGCTATGAATTCCCAATGGTTTTATTATTAACTGAACATATTTTTTATAAAATGTTAACTTTTATGATAAACTCCATAAAAACTATCGCACAGTTCGCTTCAATCGTCCGTCCAGGTCCATTACTAGTCTTCACTTGCATTTAGTTTGTACCTTCATGTCTGCATGTTGTCTTCTGTAAGTTTAACAGATTGAATAAATGGTAGTTTGAACTGAATATTAGCTTCCTTACCTTTTGGTACCTTTGGGTGGACAAGTGGTTAAGATACTGGGCCGCTGATCGGGAAGCCGTGAAATCGAGTCCGGGCAAGGACTTTGGTACTATATAATTTCTGATCACCCGTGGTGGTTCGTGGTTCGGATTGCGCGTTAAGTTATAAGCCCAAAGTGGAGCAACAAGCTTGACCTTCATCAGAATGAACAAGTGGGGCTGAAGCAAAAACCGAAGGTTAACGGTTATAATACTAAATCCTCGTTTCCAATCATTTAAAAGTAACAATGTTTGCATGATATTACCTTCACTCAAATAACCATAAATAAAGAGAACATCAATTTTATTAACATTTTCCTCAGAAATATTGTTCATATTGTCAGTAAAAAATTCATAAATTACTTTTTCCCATTTTAGTCCTTATAAATTTTTGCCATTGGAAAGGCCCATAAATCAAATAATCTCATATATATATTTATATAGATAGATAGATAGATAGATAGATAGATAGAGAGATATTCTATATATATATATATATATATATATATATATATGTGTGTGTGTATACACACTGTATATATCCAAAACGACATCTGCACTCCCTTCACACGTGTCTTTTTTTCTTGTGATTTTTGTGCCTAAAATGACTCAATTTCGCCTAAACTTTGGAAATAAATATTCTCCGATAGACCTGTTCCCTTAAATCATGCAAATGACGCTAGTCATAGGAATTAGGAATATTAAAAGGAATTTCGTTTCTTGCTTCTCTCTCTCTCTCTCTCTCTCTCTCTCTCTCTCTCTCTCTCTCTCTCTCTCTCTAATTTTCTTTGCTGGAAGTAGTTACAACTCATTTCAGAATTTCAAACTTTCCTTTTGCAGATAAGGATGATATATTATATATATATATATATATATATATATATATATATATATATATATATATTGGCGGTCATAATTATGGGACTACTTTATAATTTGTGAAATCGTTGCATGTGAGGAAGATTAAGGAGTGAACACCGATGGCTTAGACCACAGTATTTATTGATGTATGGCGGTGGATACACTGAAATTATATATACTGTATCTATCATGAAATAGTGGTTAATTATTTCAAATTCTTTTTAGCAAAATATCCTTTTTTCTTTTTCAATAACGGCTGAACATACCTTCGGCATCTTTTCACAGAATTTTGATAAAGTAACGATGTCTAATTTGTCTATTTACTTTGTAACATCTGTCACAGTATTCTTTTGTTGGGTGCAACCTTAGTTTTCGCCTTCCTTTCCAGTTCATCTCAGAGTAACTCGATGGGGTTTAGATCAATTTAAAAACCCCTGGTCCTCCTTCTGTTTCAGGTAGTTCTTTACAGTCCTATCTGTGTGCTTTGGATTATCTCGCTGGAAAACGGACCCACATCCCCATAATTCGACTCCCTCATGGTATAATAGCATGATGTTGAAAAATGAACTTTTACTTTTCTTTCACCAACTTTTCTCAAGATTTTCTATTTTCTCGCCACCAAAGCAACTCCAGACTTTTACATTTTCACATCATGCTTCACAGTAGGTGGAAGGCATTCTTTAACCATTTATATCCTACCTTTCCTCCGAAATAGCGTCTACGTTTTGTTCAGAAAAGTTCAAAGAGAACTTGTTGACTCAAGGTACTGTACTCTTTTCCAGTCTTCTGCTGTCCAATATCTATGTCTGCCTGCCCAGTCTAGTCGTTTCTGTTTGTTTCCATGCCGCTCATGCAAATACTGCCAGTCTATTGCTATTCTAATGATTTAACATTGTTAGGCAAAAAGAGTCCAATTTCAATAAATATCACTATTTCCACAAAACAAAAAAATGACTAAATGTAATTGGTTGGACGAATTTTTACAATGATATAAAATGGCACTCAGTCATAATTCCACGCATAAAATGTTGTCGCTACTCGAAATTACAGAATTTGTCGAGTTGATTGAGTGTCTCCATAATTTTGTTTGACTGCTAGTATAATATATATACACATTTTAACTGCAAACAACACACAGTATAATTAATGTAAAGAACGACGCTTGTGTAGAAGAACGTTCCGCACATTTTTCATTTGTTCGTTCTCCCTCCTCATCTTGTGCGGAACGTTCTTCTACACAAGCGTCGTTCTTTATATATATATATATATATGAGTTAAGTCAAACTTGAATTATTTCGATTCTATATTGTTCCGTGTTATATTATTTCAGGTCTGTTGAATGCCAGTAAACAAAATGGAATTAAGTCGAAATCTGTTTCACTCCGATTCATATTAATATGATTTGATTTAATTCCAATTCTAAAATTCGAGCTGGTACCTAACACTTTACCTAACTTACAGGTAGCTAGCTTAACCTATGTAACTTATCTACTTTATCTGACCTAATAGGATTAACCTAACCTAACCTAGAGGAATCTCTCCTTACCCAACCTAATTCATTGTAGAGCTCGATATTATTCCAAATTAATTATGGACACTGAAAGGAATTTTTTTTGTATTATTATTAACTACAAAAAAAATTTTAATTACATTTTTTAAAATTAATTTTGAAGCAAAAATGTAAAAATAAATTAAGTTGATGTAATTAGGAAAATTACATCAACTTAATTGACGATTACATCAACTTAAGGAACAGGTTATAACACTGACTAATTTAAGTTTTTCTGTTTGGTATCACACACAGCGACATTAATTCATTTTTATGAAAATAAATAAGTCTCTCAAAATTGACTGTGAAGTGCTTTTAATGTACAAAACTTGGTTCTTCATCTACAGCAGGGCTTACCAACCTTTATCATTACGACCCCGAAAATCATATTCACATAATTCATAAGTGTTCGACGAACTCCCCAGAAGTTATGTTTTATATATATATATAGGGTGTCCCATAAGTCTGGAACCATAGGGTAAAATAAGTAATTCATGTTTTTCCATTTATGCAAGTGCCCATGATGTCTTTGAGTAAGGAAGAACGCATCCAGGTAATTCTGCTCGTAGGAAATCGGAGTCAGAGGGAGGTCGCTGAGGAATTTAACAGATTGCATCCGGACCGCGCGCCGATAACACACAGCTGTGTCGGCAAACTTGTAGCAAAGTTCAGGGAAACGGGATCCATAGGAGATAAACCACGCAGTGGACCTCCGAGGACATCCACCGACGATGACACAGCCGCTACCATCCTCGCTCATTTCACAAACAGTCCCCAAAAGTCTCTTCGGCGTTTTTATTGCTGTTTTTATAATTTTTGCCTACGGTTCCAGATTCCAGACTTACGGGACACCCTGCATATATATATATATATACTTCATAAACACAGCGTTTATTATGCGCGAGAAGAGCCCGGATTTCAGTTGTTATATGCAACAACACTCATGATTGATAAATGTCTTGTCGGACGGCTGTAGGAAGAGAATTGAAAATACAATTATCAGATCAGTTTGCAACCCCAAATATGACCTTCGCGACCACAAGGTTGGAAAACCCTGATCTACAGTTTACACTGCAGGGGTGGGGAAACCCTCGCCCGCGGGCGAAATTTCGCCCACGAGCTAATTTATTATTTATTTATTATTTACTAAAAATTATTTATTTACAGCCCAGCAAATAGCTTTTTAAAATACATCTTATATACAGCGTGTCCCAAAGAAATGTATACCCACTTTGTTCGATAATACCAGCTATGAGGATAATAAATATATTACTTTTTATATGTTTTTTAATAAAGAATTTTCTCCTGGATCAAAATATGTAATTATTTTTATTAAAAATTGAAAAACAAAAAAATTAGATGTTTAAATTATAATTATTATTTTCGAGACTTCATGTGCGATATTTTCTAATATTTTTGCACGTATACGAGATAAGTTTGAAACCGACGGCACTGTGCAAAACTTACAAAACAAAAACAACGTTCTGGAAGACGTCGAACATCTTAGATAAAGTGTCATTTAGCTATGGAATTTGTAAATTTTTTGAATTAACTAATAATTACAACATTTATGCTTCAATATCAACACTAAACATAAGTATCTCAAAACAGTCGGTTAAAATATTAGAAAATATCGCACATGAAGTCTCGAAAATAATAATTATAATTTAAACATCTGTAACTTTTTTGTTCTTCAATTTTTAATAAAAATAATTACATATTTAGATTCAGGAGAAAATTCTTTATTAAAAAACATATAAAAAGTAATATATTTATTATCCTCATAGCTGGTATTATCGAACAAAGTGGGTATACATTTCTTTGGGACACGCTGTATATAAGCTTAAAATTTGCCAGACGCCCGCGGAGGTGTTTATGTTATCGATTTTCGCCCTTGGTACTGAAAAGTTTCCCCACCCCTGGTTTACAGTATACACCGTAAGCAGTAAAGTTTCCTGTGATATGAAAATTTCAAAATATCTGGCTCTTTGTTACATGTCAAAATAGTTTAAGGAAAGGTTCCTCTCAGACTTTGATGCCATAATGGGGACAGCATGGACACTAACAGGGAACATACTGTTTCTCTTTTTGGTCCTATATATCAAAATATTGTACCAAAATGTCTGTGTCATCCCATTCTATGCCATTACCATTCCCATCTATGGCTGTAAATGCAATTCCCATTCTCTGTCATTCCCATTCCAGGCAATTTCCATTCTATGCCATTCTCATCCTAACTCACGCGTTCCCATTCACGTCGTCCTCTTTCCCATTTCGGCGCTACTCCTACTTCATGTCATTCTCATTTCTCGTCACTTGCATTTCCGGCTCCTACTTACTTCCGGGTTTTCAAAAAAAAATTAAAAAAAATATATATATATACTAGTGATGGGACGGTGCATCGCAATCGCGATACAATCGCACATTTTTTACAATCGCAATCGCAATTGCAATCGCATTTAATGAGTGCGATTGTTGCGATTGTGAACAAAAGATTTAAATCTCTACAAAAGTTGCTATGAAAGCTGCTCTTTCATGCGTACTTAAAGGAAAGTTTAGCTAACAACAATACGGAATAATAAATAAATAATAAATAAGTCAAAAACAGAAATGAAAAAGTTACAACTAATTGTCAAATCTGGATTAGAATCACAAAAAGCAGTAATAGAGCTAATTTCAAAATTGAGATCGATTGGGACACACTTCCATCACTCAACAATGTCGCAAGATGAGCTAAAGAAAATTCAAGAGCGCTTAAATAAACCCAAACTCTCAGTTGTTCGCGACGTCCCAACAAGATGGAACAGTACGTTTCATATGATGGAGAGGGTTATCGACTTGAAAGAACCTCTGAGCTTGTTCTGTGCCGACAATTCTAAAATTCAGCACCTAACAAAGTCGGATTTTGACCTCCTCGCCAAATGTGTGCGCATTCTGAAACCTTTTGACGAGATAACAAAACAATTAAGTGACTATTCTGCTTCAATATCAGAGGTTATTCCTTTGATCGCATCATTAAAACATACTCTGAAAGAAACATCACCCGAAGAAGATCATGGTGTTAAAACCATGATGGATACGATGCGTTCAGAGCTTGACAGGAGGTTTGAAGGATTAGAAAGCAATGATAATTATTCTCTTGCAACCTACCTCGATCCAAAATTCAAGAGCAAATTCTTCAGTCCAATAGATGTGATGCGAATAAAAATCGTCTAGGCGTCCTATGTGATGAACTAACTTCACAACCAGCAGCAAAAAACCGCGGATAGAGCTGGTGACGCCAGTAATTGAAGCTGGACCTTCCTCACAGACTGAACCAGGAGCTACATCGATACATATGTCACTGACTGTTTTACTGGCCTCAAGTAGTGACGACGAGAGCGAGTCAGAAATAAGCAAAACGTCTAAGGATATCATCGAGTGCTACCACAAAGAAAAGAGGATCGGGCAAGGAGATAATTCTCTGTTGTGGTGGAACGCCAATCAATCAAAATATCACCACCTTAACATGTTAGCGAGATCCTATCTCTCTTTTCCTCCAACAAGTGTTCCAAGTGAACGTTTATTCAGTGGAGCAGCAATCATCTACGATGAAAAACGGAATCGCTTACATGGTGAGACGGCGGAGAAACTGCTGTTTTTAAAATATTGTCTACCATGTATACAGTTCAAATATTAAAAAAATAATAAGAAAACAGTAAAATCACTTTCTAAAAGGGAGGAGGTTGGGGAAAGTGGTTGGTGGGGTGCATAACGCGTTGGGTCCTCGTTCCCGCATCCTGGAAACGCACATTATGATCATGTGTGGCTGAAACGCGTTTAGGTAAGTTATATTGTCTCTCATTTCTTAGTTGATAAAGTAATGAAGGATTCAGTACCAGTATCAAAAAAATCACGGATGGAGTTGGTGAAGCCATTGGTTGAAACTGGACTTTCCTCACAGACTGAAGCAGGAGCTACATCAATACTTAACTCCCTGACTGAGGTAGGTAACGCGTTTAGGTATATTTAAAGCATAAATGAGCGTTATGTGAGGCTAAAGCTAAAACATCGCAATCGCAATCGCGCGCTTTTCAAATTCTGACAATTGCAATCGTAACAGCGATTGTATGAAATATGACAATCGTCCAATCACTAATATATATATATATATATATATATATATAATATTATTATATATATATATATATATATATATTATATATAACTTTCGCACAGAGCTTACACTAGGGAAGCAATATATATAGGCTTATATTTGGTTATTTTCATTTTGAGGACCGAAAATGGGAATGGGAAGTAATCTCTCTCTCTCTCTCTCTCTCTCTCTCTCTCTCTCTCTCTCTCTCTCTCACGCTTGAAGAGACTTTGAAAATAAGGTGAATTTAATGTTTATGACAGTACACATTTTAAGTTAAGAATGAAAGTTATTTCACGTTATTAATGTGACATATTTTCCGTTCATTTGAATTTAGATGAATATTAATGTAGATTGAATACATTAATGCTTTATAATTTACAAAGAAATTTGCTTCACAGTAACAGACGTTTACCTACATTGCCAACAAAATTAATAATAATAATAATAATATAATAATAATAACCTCGACACTTTCAGAAACCGCAACATTTTCAAACCCTTTTCATTGGTTATAGGTTAGGTTAGGTTAGGTTGGACCTACTATTTTACGCCTCATAAGACGCTACAAGTGGTAAGACGCATCCTATATTTAGTAAAGAATATTTAGGAAAAAAATATTTCGAATATATTCCCATAACTTTATTAAACGAACATTAAACAAAACAATAACATATGAGCCCTGAAGTGACATATTTAATTATCCTCAAATCCTGAGATTTCCGTGCTGCTGCTGTTATCACTGCTATCATCGTCACCAACATCACTGCCACTAACTGATTCTGGGTCGTCCGCTGTGTCACTATCTTCATAAAGACGCTCGTCCTCTGTTCCATCCAGTGAATTGCTAATTCCACATTTCTTGAATGACTTTACTACTATTTCTTCTCTCACTGCTGCCCATGATGTCTTCACCCACTCACACACCTTGACCTTACGATGCTAAGACGCAGGGTGATTTTTGGAGACGTTTTTCAGGAAAAAAGTAGCGTCTTATGAGGCGTAAAATACGATAATTCAAGTTAAATTAAAATGAACGAAAGATAACCTTGTCAACATTTTTTTCTTTCTCAGCAATATGGGTGTACCTTCAATGACTCAGAATTGAATCAAACATAAAGTTACTTGTTACACTATGGACTTATTTCATCCCATTCATAACTACTACTGTTGTTGTTGTTGTTGTTGTTGTTGTTGTTGTTGTCTTGAAAACAGTTAATGAATTAAACATATTCACTTTCTGCAAAAGACCTTCTAAAATCTAAGTCAAAATCAACTTTCAATACAGGGAGTAAAATAGAATTCTGAACGTTTTGGTATCATGGCCATTTGCTCACATTTTATTTTAATGATGTTCTTCCTACAACAAAGTGCCAAACTTTCACTGAAGTTGCTTGTAAGGTAACATTGACTTTCTCCTTTATCAAAACCAATTATTAAGAGAGAAAAGTTGTAGGTTTATTGCAGCCTGGTCTTAAAAATAATTTAAAAAGCTATTGAAATAAAAAGGTTAAATTAATGGCATTAGAAATGTAGAAGCGGATACATTATCACACTTATTTATTGAAGCTTTTCCATATATATATAGAAATAGGGTGTCCCAGAAGTCTTGCCTTAAAGACTAATTTGGAACGTTTGGAATTCCATATATATATATATATATATATATATATATATATATATATATATATATATATATATATATATATATATATATATATGAAACGGAGTATGAAACATCTACAGTAATTATAAACTAGAAAATAAAACACCCACCATCCCTGACTTCACGGCGATCCGTCAAGATCGTACTGGGGGTAACGGGGGTGGACTCATCACTTACATACGTAAAAGCATCAGCTACAGTGATGCCACCCAAAACATTACACACACAATCCAAGCAGTTAACACGATAGAAATACAGGCAGTTAACATTAAAACACGTGCAAAACACAACACCACACTAATCAACATTTACATCCCACCAGATAGTTCACCTCAGGTGCCAGCCAATTACAATCCACAGTTACACAATCTGGCCTCTCTCACTAATGTCATCTTCGGAGGAGACTTCAACACTAAAGACACTAGTTGGTACCTGCACAACCAAAGCAACACCAGAGGCGCCAACATAGCCACACAGCTAAACAGCCTCTTCATTCTTAACAATACAAAAGAACATACACACATACCACATCAAGCAGGATACTCAAGCTCCTCCCCAGACATAACGTTCTGTTCCCCTCACTAGCAACACACACACCGGAGAACAGAAAAACAACTGTCATCAGACCACCTGCCCATCATCATTACAACACGTTCTACACTCTGCCCCAACAGCCTTAGGCACACTTACAAAAATTACAAGAAAGCTGATTGGGAACAGTTCAAAATACAGACTGAGGAACAATTCACCACATTAAACAACACACCCAAGACATTTAATCAGATCATCAATAATGCAAACAAATACATACACGAGGGCAACATTAGGAAATACAACCCAAATTACACTAGAGAAATAGCCCACTCATAAGGCAACGTAACAACCTCAAACATAACACACAAACACCACACACAGAAACCATAGAACAGCATATACAACAGCTCAACACAGAAATAAACAACAAACTCAAAGAAAAACAAACAAAAACATTTAGGGAATTCATAACAACACTAAACCATTCCACAGATACATCCAGGCTATACAAGACTATAAACAGCATTACCCACTCTAACAACGGCATTCACACCTCACACTTGGCTATCTGTCGCAGCCAAAATAATATCCCAACATATACACAACAAGCTAACATTCTAGTTAATCACTACGCAAATATAAGTCACTTAAACAGACTCAGCAACCAGAAACATGCAGACAGACAAACATCCAGACACAAGAAAACCTACAGACTCGACACGACCATTACACCCTTCAATACAGACCAGACCACCAAGATCATAAAAAACATTAAGAATTCAAAGGCTACTGGACCAGAAAACATAGCTAACATACACCTTAAACACTTGGGCCCACAGGGAATACTAGCTCTCACAAATATCAGCACATATTCATACCAACACTGTGTTATTCCTGACATATGGAAACAAGGTAAAATTATTACACTACTCAAACCAAACAAAAATCGAACAGAACCAGCTTCCTATAGACCCATTACTTTACTATGCACATTGCACACCTTCCAAAGTGACAGAAAGACTAATCTTACAAATCACCAACCCACACATACCACTATCGTCTACTCAACATGGATTCAGACCTCACCACTCAACCACGACATTACTCACTAACCTCACGCAGCACATCATGGATGGCATCAACTCCAGACGACCAGCTCAACGTACACTATTAGCAACAATAGACATTAGTAAAGCATTTAATGCTATCCCACGCTTCCCTCTCATAAACAAAACACTCAACACAAACATGCACAATAACACTAAAAGATGGCTGAGCAACTATCTTTCAGGAAGATACTCACATGTCACATTTAATGGCAAGTCATCTAAAAACAAGCTTTTTCCGAACGGGGTCCCTCGAGGCTCTGTTCTCTCTACAACACTGTTCAACTTATACATGCATGACATTCCAACACCCATAGATAACAAGCTTACCTTATCGTCATATGCAGATGACATCACTCTAACATCCACCCACAACAACATCGACACCGCTACAAATAACCTACAAACATACATAAACAGTATACAAGACTGGCTCACACACAAGACTCAAAGTAGCACCCACAAAATCAACCATCACCTTGCTTACAAGCAATACAAAAGAACACCAGATAACTCCACAGCTTACACTAAACAACACCAACATTCCACACACTCACAGGACCAAAATACTTGGGGTCACATACAACACATCATTAACTTTTGCAAACCACATTCAGGACATTAAAAACAAATGTACAAATGTACTTAACACGCTTAGGGTACTTACAGGCACAAACTTTGGACACCAGCAGGAAATAACATCACTCATATGCAAACAATATATTCGCTCAGTTATGGACTATGGTAACCCATGCTGGGCACCCATTATCTCAAACACACACATAAACACTTTACAAACAATACAAAACAACGCACTTCGTATCATTACAGGATGTACTCAAACAACACCAATAGAACACCTGTACACAGAAACAAAAATACTGAAAGTTAGGGAACATTTAGACATGAGGGGAACACAATTCATGGCAGCAGCGACAACTAGCCCACAACACCCTTGCCACTACATGAACAATCATGCACCGACACCTCGCACCATTAAGGTAACACCAGAGAGACATTATAACCAAATACTCCATTCCATACCACGCCCCACAGATATCACACAATACAGAAAACACATACACACACACACACCTAACCCACAAAGCACTGACACGACTCAGTCCGAATGCGGTCCTAGGTGCGAAGTCGCCACCCATTAACAGGTCAGAGATCAGCCTGAGCAGATCGGATCGAGTTAACTTAGCACGATTCCAATGTGGACATCACCCCAACTTACGGACATATAAGCACAGACTAGACAACTCCACAGACGACACCTGCCACCTGTGCCAGGACACACCACAAACAATTGAACACATTATGACAGACTCTACCGCTCTAGCACAACAACGAACACAACACAACATCACTAGTGCGCTGAACCTTTAGTCCACTCCGGAGAGGGCGATCAGTTACCTGCGTGCCGCTGGCTTGCTCGATCAGGGTGGGCTGATTGGCTAAACAACAACTAGAAAATTATTTGTTTCTGATTCACTGATTTGTTTGTTGTATGTTGTTGTCGTAATTGTAATAAATGATTCAATTAAATGAAAAATTATTGAAACTTTATTATATAATGTGCATCAAAATGGCGATATAATATTTTAATACTTAATAACATTAATCTCTTAAATAAATTGAGAAAAATGCTCCTATTTGATTGACCGTCATTCGTGTGTATCATAACTATTTGATAGTTGACGGAATGCAAAATGTTTGTAGTAGAAAGAAGTGGGATGCGGACTATGAAGGAATAATTTGAGTTCAGAAAACTGTGATGCAGATTATCACTTGATGAAAATGAAATGAACAAATTATAAAAGAAAGTGATCAAAATTTCAGCCCTCAGGCCCTCCCCCCTTCCAGATTTCCGGGCCCAGGGTTAGTGCTCCGTTCCCATATCAACCCTTTCCCTCGAGAAAACTCCCCCTCGTGTTGTCATCAGTGTCATACCTCCTTCCTACGGCCCCACTTCTCTCTTCCTCGTAGCACCCATACTACTGTTCCGTTGCACAAAAATAAAAAACATTCCACCTTGCATCAAAACCTAATACTTATTTTTAAAGGATAAATGCCTTTTATATATATATATATATATATATATATATATATATATATATATATATATATATATATATATATATATGCAGTGGTACTCATAAACATTTCTTTTTAACCCTACAGTTTTATTGCAGAAACTCTTTATAATACATTTTTCAACTGTCAATCAAATGACATAAAAAGGTCACCCTTACGAAGGTTTTTCTTGCCTATACAATATTCTTAATGAGGTTCAGATGTCTGTAGAAACTCTTGAATAATCACGAACGTAAGCAGATTCATCACAGTTTAGTGAATACCACAAATCCTCGTTACCAGCAGAAATCTTACCGAAGAAGACCTTCTAGGTACCAGTGTTAGGTTACGACAAGAGACACTTTCTGTGTTGATGAAGACTTCTCATCAAGACCAGAATCGGTGGTCAGCCTCACAAAAACATTCCCACGATATCGTAAAGCAGACTTCAAGAAAAAGAACTCAGAAAGGCGACCATCAAAATCAACCAAGACTATCACCAAAGAACTGGAAAGGTAACCATAAAAAACGAAATCACCCACGTCTCATGTCCCTTAAGGTTTAACAGCTGGAGTTTTAAGTCAGTGTCCTCTCGATAGCCCTGCGAAAAGCATCTCTCGCGTATAAGCGTACATACGCCCTTCGTGTATTTAATTCAGTGTCTGTAAACTCTTTTTCTCGGCTTACATCTGCCTCAGCCAAGAGTAACGTTTAGAAATTCAACGTGTGTGTGTGAACATTCTGGTTTTTTTTTACGTCTGCGCATACAGCTCGTATAGTGTTGTCGTTTATCGAGCTAGCAATTATTATTGTATTATTTTACAATTTAATGTAATTTATAATCTCTTGTTGTATTTGACGTATTCATACTGACCATTAATTCATAAAGTATCAAGCCTTTTTGTAACTTGATTTACAACCATCGCATTTTGTGTTGTATGCACCTTACTGTATTAATCATTGCAATATTAAGATTGTTAATTAAAGGAAGAAGCCGTACAGTCTATCATTTTTCCTGGTTGACTGATAAATCAACTGTTGACACTAAATACTAATTAATTATTTAATTATCTCGACAACCTGCTTAATTATTAATTACGGCAGCCTATCTTCATATTGGTAACCTAAACAATTCGTCTCTAAAAATTTTCCTCAATTAAACTGCCTTCATGAACCGGTAACTATATACGGGTGTCCCAGGAGGAAATGTCAAGAATGCACCATTTGACTCTTTGGGTATTTCTAAGTAGAAAGTATTATATCGACATGTGCCTGATTCCCAACCGTTACCGAGATACAGGCCTCTACATTTGGGTAACTAAAACATAATAAAAAGCCGATCTTAAATAATATTCAATGACATTTAATGATACATTGGCAACTGTGCAGATCCTCACATCATTTATTTTCATTATTTATTTAGGTACGTCTTAACACCTGCTCACTGAGTCACGTTTCTTTTCAGGGTGTGTTGTGTACTCTGCAAACGGGGAGGTGCAGTGCTCAAGCAACATTTCAAGCCATGCCGGCTGGATGCGTTCATAAACCTCAGAAATGAACTTCCGCGTTTTCCTTGGCAAGACTCGATGGATCGGAGGCTCGCCGCGTGCATTGAAGAAGGAGGGGTTCACTTTGAAACCATTCTGCAATAAGTGCAATAGTGTATTGTATGTTTGTACTTTTTGTAAACCACAAGTGTCATTAAATCTAAGATCGCCTTTTTATTATGTTTTAATTACCCAAATGTAGAGGCCTGTATCTCGGTAATGGTTGGGAATGAGACCCATATCGATATAATACTTTCTACTTAGAAATACCCAAAGAGTGAAATGGTGCATTCTTGACATTTCCTCCTGGGACACCCTGTATATATATATATATATATATACATTCAACTGCAAAGAACACGCAGTATAAATAACGTAAAGAACGACGCTTGTATAGGAGATATTCCGCGCAAGACGAGAGAGAGAAAACGGAACAAATGAAAAAATTAAGTAACCACCTGGGAATCGAACCCGGGATCTTCCGATTGCCGGTCAGACGCGATACCATTACACCATGGACTTCACTCTTCCAAATGCCGTAATTCTTCTACATACTCGCAGAAACCAATGCCCCAAGGGGGCACCTCCCGCATGCCGTAACATTATATACATTCAACTGCAAAGAACACGCAGTATAAATAACGTAAAGAACGACGCTTGTATAGGAGATATTCCGCGCAAGACGAGAGAGAGAAAACGGAACAAATGAAAAAATTAAGTAACCACCTGGGAATCGAACCCGGGATCTTCCGATTGCCAGTCAGACGCGATACCATTACACCATGGACTTCACTCTTCCAAATGCCGTAATTCTTCTACATACTCGCAGAAACCAATGCCCCAAGGGGGCATGTTACGGCATGCGGGAGGTGCCCCCTTGGGGCATTGGTTTCTGCGAGTATGTAGAAGAATTACGGCATTTGGAAGAGTGAAGTCCATGGTGTAATGGTATCGCGTCTGACCGGCAATCGGAAGATCCCGGGTTCGATTCCCAGGTGGTTACTTATTTTTTCATTTGTTCCGTTTTCTCTCTCTCGTCTTGCGCGGAATATCTCCTATACAAGCGTCGTTCTTTACGTTATTTATACTGCGTGTTCTTTGCAGTTGAATGTATATAATGTTACGGCATGCGGGAGGTGCCCCCTTGGGGCATTGGTTTCTGCGAGTATGTAGAAGAATTACGGCATTTGGAAGAGTGAAGTCCATGGTGTAATGGTATCGCGTCTGACGGCAATCGGAAGATCCCGGGTTCGATTCCCAGGTGGTTACTTATTTTTTCATTTGTTCCGTTTTCTCTCTCTCGTCTTGCGCGGAATATCTCCTATACAAGCGTCGTTCTTTACGTTATTTATACTGCGTGTTCTTTGCAGTTGAATGTATATAATGTTACGGCATGCGGGAGGTGCCCCCTTGGGGCATTGGTTTCTGCGAGTATGTAGAAGAATTACGGCATTTGGAAGAGTGAAGTCCATGGTGTAATGGTATCGCGTCTGACCGGCAATCGGAAGATCCCGGGTTCGATTCCCAGGTGGTTACTTATTTTTTCATTTGTTCCGTTTTCTCTCTCTCGTCTTGCGCGGAATATCTCCTATACAAGCGTCGTTCTTTACGTTATTTATACTGCGTGTTCTTTGCAGTTGAATGTATATAATGTTACGGCATGCGGAGGTGCCCCCTTGGGGCATTGGTTTCTGCGAGTATGTAGAAGAATTACGGCATTTGGAAGAGTGAAGTCCATGGTGTAATGGTATCGCGTCTGACCGGCAATCGGAAGATCCCGGGTTCGATTCCCAGGTGGTTACTTATTTTTTCATTTGTTCCGTTTTCTCTCTCTCGTCTTGCGCGGAATATCTCCTATACAAGCGTCGTTCTTTACGTTATTTATACTGCGTGTTCTTTGCAGTTGAATGTATATAATGTTACGGCATGCGGGAGGTGCCCCCTTGGGGCATTGGTTTCTGCGAGTATGTAGAAGAATTACGGCATTTGGAAGAGTGAAGTCCATGGTGTAATGGTATCGCGTCTGACCGGCAATCGGAAGATCCCGGGTTCGATTCCCAGGTGGTTACTTATTTTTTCATTTGTTCCGTTTTCTCTCTCTCGTCTTGCGCGGAATATCTCCTATACAAGCGTCGTTCTTTACGTTATTTATACTGCGTGTTCTTTGCAGTTGAATGTATATAATGTTACGGCATGCGGGAGGTGCCCCCTTGGGGCATTGGTTTCTGCGAGTATGTAGAAGAATTACGGCATTTGGAAGAGTGAAGTCCATGGTGTAATGGTATCGCGTCTGACCGGCAATCGGAAGATCCCGGGTTCGATTCCCAGGTGGTTACTTATTTTTTCATTTGTTCCGTTTTCTCTCTCTCGTCTTGCGCGGAATATCTCCTATACAAGCGTCGTTCTTTACGTTATTTATACTGCGTGTTCTTTGCAGTTGAATGTATATAATGTTACGGCATGCGGAGGTGCCCCCTTGGGGCATTGGTTTCTGCGAGTATGTAGAAGAATTACGGCATTTGGAAGAGTGAAGTCCATGGTGTAATGGTATCGCGTCTGACCGGCAATCGGAAGATCCCGGGTTCGATTCCCAGGTGGTTACTTATTTTTTCATTTGTTCCGTTTTCTCTCTCTCGTCTTGCGCGGAATATCTCCTATACAAGCGTCGTTCTTTACGTTATTTATACTGCGTGTTCTTTGCAGTTGAATGTATATAATGTTACGGCATGCGGGAGGTGCCCCCTTGGGGCATTGGTTTCTGCGAGTATGTAGAAGAATTACGGCATTTGGAAGAGTGAAGTCCATGGTGTAATGGTATCGCGTCTGACCGGCAATCGGAAGATCCCGGGTTCGATTCCCAGGTGGTTACTTATTTTTTCATTTGTTCCGTTTTCTCTCTCTCTCGTCTTGCGCGGAATATCTCCTATACAAGCGTCGTTCTTTACGTTATTTATACTGCGTGTTCTTTGCAGTTGAATGTATATAATGTTACGGCATGCGGGAGGTGCCCCCTTGGGGCATTGGTTTCTGCGAGTATGTAGAAGAATTACGGCATTTGGAAGAGTGAAGTCCATGGTGTAATGGTATCGCGTCTGACCGGCAATCGGAAGATCCCGGGTTCGATTCCCAGGTGGTTACTTATTTTTTCATTTGTTCCGTTTTCTCTCTCTCGTCTTGCGCGGAATATCTCCTATACAAGCGTCGTTCTTTACGTTATTTATACTGCGTGTTCTTTGCAGTTGAATGTATATAATGTTACGGCATGCGGGAGGTGCCCCCTTGGGGCATTGGTTTCTGCGAGTATGTAGAAGAATTACGGCATTTGGAAGAGTGAAGTCCATGGTGTAATGGTATCGCGTCTGACCGGCAATCGGAAGATCCCGGGTTCGATTCCCAGGTGGTTACTTATTTTTTCATTTGTTCCGTTTTCTCTCTCTCGTCTTGCGCGGAATATCTCCTATACAAGCGTCGTTCTTTACGTTATTTATACTGCGTGTTCTTTGCAGTTGAATGTATATAATGTTACGGCATGCGGGAGGTGCCCCCTTGGGGCATTGGTTTCTGCGAGTATGTAGAAGAATTACGGCATTTGGAAGAGTGAAGTCCATGGTGTAATGGTATCGCGTCTGACCGGCAATCGGAAGATCCCGGGTTCGATTCCCAGGTGGTTACTTCATTTTTTCATTTGTTCCGTTTTCTCTCTCTCGTCTTGCGCGGAATATCTCCTATACAAGCGTCGTTCTTTACGTTATTTATACTGCGTGTTCTTTGCAGTTGAATGTATATAATGTTACGGCATGCGGGAGGTGCCCCCTTGGGGCATTGGTTTCTGCGAGTATGTAGAAGAATTACGGCATTTGGAAGAGTGAAGTCCATGGTGTAATGGTATCGCGTCTGACCGGCAATCGGAAGATCCCGGGTTCGATTCCCAGGTGGTTACTTATTTTTTCATTTGTTCCGTTTTCTCTCTCTCGTCTTGCGCGGAATATCTCCTATACAAGCGTCGTTCTTTACGTTATTTATACTGCGTGTTCTTTGCAGTTGAATGTATATAATGTTACGGCATGCGGGAGGTGCCCCCTTGGGGCATTGGTTTCTGCGAGTATGTAGAAGAATTACGGCATTTGGAAGAGTGAAGTCCATGGTGTAATGGTATCGCGTCTGACCGGCAATCGGAAGATCCCGGGTTCGATTCCCAGGTGGTTACTTATTTTTTCATTTGTTCCGTTTTCTCTCTCTCGTCTTGCGCGGAATATCTCCTATACAAGCGTCGTTCTTTACGTTATTTATACTGCGTGTTCTTTGCAGTTGAATGTATATAATGTTACGGCATGCGGGAGGTGCCCCCTTGGGGCATTGGTTTCTGCGAGTATGTAGAAGAATTACGGCATTTGGAAGAGTGAAGTCCATGGTGTAATGGTATCGCGTCTGACCGGCAATCGGAAGATCCCGGGTTCGATTCCCAGGTGGTTACTTATTTTTTCATTTGTTCCGTTTTCTCTCTCTCGTCTTGCGCGGAATATCTCCTATACAAGCGTCGTTCTTTACGTTATTTATACTGCGTGTTCTTTGCAGTTGAATGTATATAATGTTACGGCATGCGGAAGGTGCCCCCTTGGGGCATTGGTTTCTGCGAGTATGTAGAAGAATTACGGCATTTGGAAGAGTGAAGTCCATGGTGTAATGGTATCGCGTCTGACCGGCAATCGGAAGATCCCGGGTTCGATTCCCAGGTGGTTACTTAATTTTTTCATTTGTTCCGTTTTCTCTCTCTCGTCTTGCGCGGAATATCTCCTATACAAGCGTCGTTCTTTACGATATATATATATATATCCAATACCAAAGTTCAGCAAATACCAATTTCATCTGCAACCATTTAATTGGATTTAACTGTGAAATAAGAGTATTTTTTTTGAATTTCCCTACACTTCTCTTAATAAGTCATTAATTTTACGAGAAGAACTTAATACTGTGGAGTAAAAGAGGATATAAAATAGAAGAAGTTGAGGGAAAGGAAGTCACTTGGGTTATTCCTATTCATTAGTTTCATTCCCTCTGCTTCTTAATGCAGATGAAAGGACCAGCGTTTGAGAGTCTCAAGATATATTGTTAATTACTCTTATACTATTTCGTTTTTTGGCTCTTTCATACGTAGATTGCTTTCATCTTTTGCGTAATAAGCGAGATTAAAGCACGCAATGTGGAAGTCGCGAAAAGGCAAACGAATTCCATTCTCACTTCACGCCCTTCAATGAAGATGCAATGTTGTAACGTAATATATTAATATAATTTGCAATATAATTTGTCTTGCAATATAGCCTACTATAAGGAGGAATTTCATCAGAGGATTCAATTGTCAGGATATTTACGTTTTTAACATTCTGCTTTATTATTCATTCTATACAATGTATTATATACAATGTTGTTTTACATTTTCAAGGTTACTCACCAAATGGCGTGACACACGCATCATACATGTTTGCCGTCATTTGGAATATGATAAAGCATTTGCATTTTGGAAAAGATACTTTTTATTCTCTGTGTACATAAAATCTGGAGAAATACCACCTATATTATTACATTTGTAATTACATTTACGTACACATAATAATTTAGTATCTACACTTTATGAAAAGGTACACAAAATTATATCAAGGTCAAACGCATATTATAGCGGTAATGCGTATGCGTAAGTCACATTAATTAAATTTATATGATAATGAACATAGCAATGGCATTATACAGACATTAAGTTCATGTCTTATTTCTAGTACAACCCTCGGATCACCTGAAGATGAGAGCCCCCAGCCTTCGTTAGTTAGCCTTATAAGACTAACTAACGAAATATCACGACTTAACCTAACCTAACTTAACCTAACCAATCGTTAGGTTAACTGTACACCCTTGACGACTGGTTAGGTTAAGTCGTGATATTTTCGTTAGTTAGCCTTATAAGGCTAACTAAAGAAGGCTGAGGGCTCTGATCTTCAGATGATCCCAACCCTCTAATCAAGTCTAGATTTCAGAAGGTAGAGATGTGAGGTCCGGGAGATCGGAAGGATATTTTAGGGAAGATAAAATAGAATTCCTATATCATAATTACGTACGTGAATTGGATCGATACTGAATTAACGTGGATTCGACATTATTCCAGTTAAACTATTCAAGATTAGATTTAAATACGTTCTGTCTGCCTCCGTGCCCCCTATAACCCCTCTATAACCTATAACATACACAAAGTTTCTTACGTACGATATATTTAGTTCTGAAACAACATTTCAAGTTTGAGCGCATCTAAAATGTTGAATGAGTATAAAATAATGATAGTTATTAGTTATGCACAAATTTCCACTATTGTTATGACGTAATATACGTGTGTAACGTTTCCATGACAACTAATTTTGATATTAATGTCGTCATGTTTCATATTCTGTATTTGAGGGGTCTCGCGTCTTAAGGTACCTAAGCGCCAAAATTAAAATTCGCCAGAAATCGCCTCCAAAGTTCAGCAATATTCTCGCAATAGTATCTCTGTTGTTAATTGAGCTAGAACGTTCATTTTTGGCTAAATTAGAGCTTTAAGTATGCTAATGAAGATGTTGATGAGTTTTTGGAATAGATTTTCATATTTTATATTTTATATATATATTTTTTTAATTTTTTGATTTTCTTATTATGCCGAACTTTGGGTGAACTTTTAGCTGGCGATAGAGGTGAAAAAAGTAATTCGCTTCATAAGGTTTTCAACCATACTTCTAGTGTCGTCAGGTCATTATAACCCAAACCACGCGATAGAGGAAGGGTGAAAATAATGATATCCATCAAAAACACGTTTTCGCCTGTGGTGGCGCTTAGGTACCTTAAGACGCGCGACCCCTCATTTTTTTTAACCATCGTATGTAATCTGAATGTATAATGTATATAACATTATTTACTACGATACTTAAAGTTACTGAAAGAAATTCTAATATAAAAAACAATCAGGAAGTTAGGTTAGATATTTTGATAATTGCACGATAAGGATTATATAGTATGTTTAATTTAAACAAATCAATGTTTTTAGCAGATTTTGCTCGATCAACTAAATACAGTATATGTTACCATTTATTAACAATAAAATTCATTTTGCAACACGAAACAAAACTGTGGGTGTCTAAATGAAACAAACATTTTGTTACAACACCTGTATTTATCTTTAGGGGAACAAAGCAATTTTGTTGTAAATACATATAATAATAGATGATAGACGGAGAGATTATGGTTGTGCAAAATGCAAGTTGAACCCGGATTCGAAAATGAATCCACTCCTGGTTTAAGGGAGTGTTGCCCGAATTCAAATTTGAATTTAGATTTGCAAAACAACAAGTGAATTTGAATCCGGATATAAAGTGTATATATATATATATATATATATATATATATAATATATATATATATATATATATATGAAGTGTGTGTGTGTGTGTGTGTGTGTGAGAGAGAGAGAGAGAGATACTGTGTATACTTCAGTGTTTCAATATTGATATTTGCTGATACTTATCGTTCGTAAGAAATAATTAAATTAAAATATTAATATACTTATAATTTTATAAACAAAATCATTAATCCACAGTAGGAATAAAATAAGGTCTTACCGTAAATATCAACATCTCAGAACTTTCTTTCTGTAACGTGACAGTATAATATGTCACTTGAAAACGATTAGTGAGGTACAGTGATTAGTGACAACAGTGGTGCATCTCTGGCGTCACAAATAAAAAGTTATGTGCGAAGTAGACAAATAAATGTAGTAAGGATGAATTCTGTGAAAGGAAAAGTAATATAGGGAAAAATAAGAATCACTTATAAACCTAAGTAAAAACATAATCCTATAATAAAGGATGACGGCCCTAGCCTCGACAGCAAACTTATTGAAACGCTCTCTACCTTGGTAGCATTCATCTGCACAGAAACGCTTTAGGGAATGGAAAATCTCATCCTGGTTCTTTCATAAAATATACACAACAAAATTACATTTATATATGTGCTCTCTCTCCGTCGATGTTCATGACAGAAGCAAACGCCAGTTTATTTTATTTTAATAATGTGTCCTCGGTGGTGTAGTGGTTAGCGTCGTTGACTACGAATCCATCGGCCCCGTGTTAGAGTCCCGGTGACGGCAGCCGGCGCGCAGCAAAACCCAGCTGTTCATCTTTCCACACAATAAAGAAAGTGGTTGGTAGATAAATGGGTACCCTGGGTGGCCTAGTGGTTAGGACGCTGGGGCTGCTGGTGGGGCGTGGTTCTGATTCTACATTAAACTGTTGGTCTAAGGTGGAGTGAAAAGCTTGACCTTCGTCAGAATGAACAATTCGGGCGGAAGCTAACCAAAGGTTTAATAAAGGACTCTGTGATAAATGACATGTACAAGTGTGGAAAGAAGTTCGGCAAAAATATAATCTATCGAAAAACACTGAAATTTTTTAAATTTATCAAGAATTCATAATACTTTAAAAAAATTATGTGATTACTACTACTAATAATAATAATAAAAAATTATTTATTTTTCATTGCCTTATTATACATGTACAGGGAACATACATTTGGAGTAACAAGAATATATATATATATATATATTATATATATTTTAACTGCAAACAACACAGTATAATTAATGTAAAGAACGACGCTTGTGTAGAAGAGCGTTCCGCACAAGATGAGGAGGGAGAACGAACAAATGAAAAATGAGGTACCTCCCGGGAATCGAACCCGGGATCATCCGATTGCCGGTCAGATATGCTATCCACTACACCAAGGACCTCGATCAATCAGAAGTCGTAATTCTCCTACATACGCTTTTCTACACAAGCGTCGTTCTTTACATTAATTATACTCTGTGTTGTTTGCAGTTAAAATGTATACATGTACGGCATGCGAAGGTGCCCTCTCAGGGCATTGGTTTCTGCTCGTATGTAGGAGAATTACGACTTCTGATTGATCGAGGTCCTTGGTGTAGTGGATAGCATATCTGACCGGCAATCGGATGATCCCGGGTTCGATTCCCGGGAGGTACCTCATTTTTAATTTGTTCGTTCTCCCTCCTCATCTTGTACGGAACGCTCTTCTACACAAGCGTCGTTCGTTACATTATATATATATATATATATATATATATATGAAATTAAGAAATGAGGAATCATCGCACATAACATCTGAAAGGTTGAAAGGTTAATGCTTTTAACAGTTAATGCTTTGATATACTTACATAGTATAGCACTGCCATTTGAAAGGAAATTTTATATTTTATTGGTTTGACAAATCTTTTTACTCGTAGATAATACAAACCATATCAGAGATGATTTACAGTAAGTATAACGACATGTAATTAGAAATTACATCTATTGTACACTCACAGATATGAGCTAAAGATTATACATTTTTTACATTGAATATTAAATACGTTAACCCAACGCAAACGTGTCTTTTATGACGATACAGGTATAAAATTATCTATCACTAATGGTAATTGATGTGTACAGGGGAGGGAACGATGGAAGGAGTTTGAAATGAGAAGAGGTGAAAGAAATAGGAATATTATAGTTTGTATGATTTACTGAATTTATCTTGTTTTTTGCTGCAAACGGAAATCGTGTAGAATACTGTTCTGTCAAGTTTAATCCAATATATGTCATAGAAAAAGGCATTCGACCGGAAAATATTCCAGTAGGAACTGAGTGTTGTGATATAAGTCCTTCTTTAAAAATTTCGTCGTATTTATTTCCACAAAGGAGAGATTATAGAAAGGTGTATTAAGTCTCGAGTACCTTCTCCTCGAACCTACGAGTATTTGTGTGGTAAAATTAATTAATTTTGACGAATTTTGTACGAATTTATTTCCGCAGGGGCGATGTCATAGAAACTGGCATTAAGTTTCCAGTACCTTCAGCAGGAACCTATTTGTTGGGTAAAATTCATTAAATTTAATAATTTTAGTCGGATTTATTTCCGAAGGAATGAGGTCATCATAGGAATGGGCATTAAGCACCCGATACCACCTCCATTAACCTATTTCTAAAGTAAAACTCATTAAATTTAAAAATTTACCTCAAACTTATTTTCGCACGAACAGGGTCATAGAAAAGGACATTAGGCCTTGAATAGCTACCCCAGGAACCTATTTTAAACGGCAAAGTTCATTAAATTAAATAATGTTCGTTGAATTTTCGTTGAATTAAAAAAAGCTCACTTTTGAGTTAAGAAACTGTAAACATGCCCCAAAAAATCAAAAAGCGATAAAATGAGAAAGTGTCACGCTGACAGTCCTATAATCCTAAACAGGGTACGGCCCCAGGTTTTCTCTCCACTAATAGTATATTTATAAATCCCAGTACTTTTCCTTTAGATTTTGTCTTAGACGGTTTTTTTTAATCCGCAAATATACGTTGTTCATGAATAATAACAACACACATAAGGCCGAGATCTCAGCTCTTCAAAATCATTTCCTACCTCCCTCTGTGTGTAACTCCTTTCTAAGACTAAAAATTATATTCAAATTGACGTATATTAACTCCTGACTAAAAGCCAAGAAATCTCAAATTTGCTTCGAATCCTTTTTTCTTGAATTCAAATTTTCCCTGATATACTATTTCCCGGTTTTTCAAATTGATTTTGCATGTTATATACGTATACGCCAAATGAATCTCTCTATGAATCATCTATATATATATATATATATATATATATATATATATATATATATATATATATATATATATATATATATCAGGTCCGCAAAAAAAAAAGGGAGACCTTGAACTGGCTGAACTTGGCTGTAAAATCCAAAATTATGGTCAGATTTCAATATTTTTTTTCATACCCCACAATTAAGTAAATTTCCTATACTGTGAGCGGATTTCAAAGAAAACTAATGAAAATTAGGGATTTATTGAACATTTCTTTATGCCACTGGAAATTCTCTATTTACACTACTACTACCGCATTGTATGTGCGGATAAAAAGTTACAAAGTACTCACATATGGTGCTACCTTGATGTTAAAAAAACTGCTCGATATGTTTATCACGAACTTCTACATACCTTTTCAGTCTAGGACGGAACTCATCTATGGCTTTATTGATTTGTTCTTGTGGTGGCTCATCCCATTTTTCCAGAAGAAGCTGTCGTGAATGAGCGACATTTCTTACTTTGACCTGATAAATTCTCTGACAAATTTTCCCAAAGGCCGTAATCGACAGGATTTTAATCAGGACTGTTTGGTGGCCAAATTTAATACCGCTACCTGATATTCTTTTGATATCTCCTGTTTTATCGATTTTCTTGAGAAGCTTGTCCAAACCTCCTGCAGTTGGCTTACGTTAATTAAAATCGCATTAATTATTTATCAACTTGAACCTATGATTAGCAAGATTTTTCTGGAATATTCACCATAAATCCAATTTCTCAGATAAAATGCTAAAAGATGGCATACAAACCATAAAATTACCTCGTACTAACATATTAAAATTTCAGGGTTCTATATACCGTATTTGCCGATATATGAAGGATTTAAAAGGTCTCCTTTTTTTTTGCCGACCCGATATATATATATATATATATATATATATATATATTATATATATACAGTATATATATATATATATATATACTGTAAAATGTTTACATAATAATGGAAAATTTATATACTTCCTAATTTAAGTACACTTTCTGTACGTATATACGTTAATATATATATATATCACTCGACACAGGACAAATTCCACTCCCCTTAAAGAACGCGAACATTGCCCCCCTATTTAAAGGTGGTAACAGAGCAATGCCTAAAAATTATCGGCCAGTGTCTCTCACCTCACACCTTATAAAGTGTTTTGAACGTATAATTAGAGGCAAAACTACCTACTTCCTACAAGAAAAAGACTTCAACAATCCAAATCAACATGGCTTCAGGGCTGGAAAATCATGCCTATCACAGCTACTAGACCACCAGGAGAAAATATTGGAAACATTGTGTCGAGAACAAAACATAGATGTAATATATCCGGACTTTGCTAAAGCCTTCGATAAATGTGACCATGGAATCATAGCACACAAACTTAAGGATACAGGAATTACTGGAAAGCTAGGAAGATGGATATTTAATTTCTTGACGCAAAGAACACAAAGAGTGGTGGTGTACGGATTTAAATCGGAAGTCACGGAAGTCATGAGTTCTCTCTCACAAGGGACAGTATTAGCTCCCTTGCTGTTCATAATAATGATTACAGATATTGATGCAGATATTAAGGACAGTATTGGATCATGCTTCGCAGATGACACAGAGATATATAAGGAAATATTGAACGAAGGTGACATAAGAAAATTACAAAACGACATTGAAACATTATTCCAGTGGGCAGAAGACAACAATAAGAACTTCAACAAAGAAAGTTCCAACTTCTAAGATATGTTAATAACAAGGAGCTACAGAAAAGGGGTACAAAATTATGCAAGCCAAACAGATAACACCAAATCTACAAGTCAGGGATCTTGGAGTAATAATGTCGTCGGATGCAGAATTCAGAGAGCACTACAACATCAAAATTACAACGGCTATAAAAATAATGGGAATCATCTGGAGGAGCTTCCGCAGCAGAAAAGCAAACATCATGCTCAAATTATGGAAGTCTAGTCCTACCAATAAGTGGGTATTGCTCAGTACTCACAAGCACATACAGAAAACGAGACAATGCGAACAGTGAAGCTATACAAAGGACTTTTACGTCTAAGACAGAGGAAACGGAAAGTGAAGACTACTGGTCTCGACTACAATCACTGGACCTCTACTCTCTCGAAAGAGAGAAAATACTTGGAAAATATATGGAAAATACTTGAAGGCTCTGTCCCTAACCTTAGAAATGAAATAGAAACAAACTGGAATGAGAGAAGAGGCAGATTTCTTACGGTCCCAGCTGCAGTGGGACAAGGGGCCGTGAAAACGAGGATGGAAAATACCCTCAGAATACGAGGCCCAAAGCTTTTCACTGTCCTACAAAAAGAAGTGAGGAATCTCCAGCACACCGACCTGAATAACTTCAAGAACCAGCTGGATAGATTCCTGTGCAAAGTCCCTGACCAGCCATGCGTGGCTGGTTACGATGGCAGGAGGAGATCAGACAGCAATTCCCTCCTTCACCAAATCCCGCAAATGAGGCGGGATGCCGCAGAAGGGTAGACCACAGGTCGATCCTGAACCGTCGTTCAAACTTACCTGAACGCGAACCTAAACGATATTAAATCTCATTGTTTTATTTTTTTTTTATTTCATACATAAAAAGCAAGAAAAAAACAATTTTATGGTTTAAAATAAAGTAGAAATAAATCTGTATATTGTTAATAGTAACATTACTATAACCAAATACAGGAAGTCATATATTCATAACATATTCGACGGAATTCTGAATATTTCCAAAACGAAAGATATATATATATATATAATTAACGTAAAGAACGACGCTTGTATAGGAGATATTCCGCGCAAGACGAGAGAGAGAACGAAACAAATGAAAAAATGAGGTAACCACCCGGGAATCGAACCCGGGATCTTCCGATTGCCGGTCAGATGCGAATCGGAAGATCTCGATTCCCGGGTGGTTACCTCATTTTTTCATTTGTTTCGTTCTCTCCCTCCTCATCTTGCGCGGAATATCTCCTATACAAGCGTCGTTCTTTACGTTAATTAATTATACTGCGTGTTTGCAGTTAAATGTATATAATGTTACGGCATGCGGGAGGTGCCCCCTTGGGGCATTGGTTTCTGCGAGTATGTAGAAGAATTACGGCATTTGGAAGAGTGAGGCCCATGGTGTAATGGTTATCGCATCTGACCGGCAATCGGAAGATCCCGGGTTCGATTCCCGGGTGGTTACCTCATTTTTCATTTGTTTCGTTCTCTCTCTCGTCTTGCGCGGAATATCTCCTATACAAGCGTCGTTCTTTACGTTAATTATACTGCGTGTTTGCAGTTAAATGTGTATATATATATATATATATATATACATAAAGGTGAATAAGCAAAAGTGAACCATTTTAATGATTCATGTTGCACGGATCGACGACCTCACCATTAACATATAACGGGGCTTGCATTAAAATTTAAAAAAGGAAGCCGTCAAGTTTTTTCCTCCCTAATATTTTATTTATAAAAGTTGTAAAAAAGGTATAATTTATGCGAATTATATATATATATATATATATATATATATATATATATACATGGAGAGAGAGAGAGAGAGAGAGAGAGAGAGAACTTTGGAACACGAATGGGGCTGATGTGAAAGTCTTTATAAGAATAGTAGACGCATGGCTCAGAACAATCTCAGATGAGCCGGGTGTGATGTAGATATCATGAAAGCAACTCTCTCCTTCGCCAAGCCAGTTCTGGAAGTACTGTTAAGAGGTTACAAGGTTACAAGCAACACTGGCAAGCATATAGGCGTGCACTTTAATTTAGAAAAAGTTGGAAAAGAATCTGCTGCCTACCTGTCGCCATTGCGTTCAGGGAATTGTCATTGATGGTGTGTTCAAGATGATGTTTGGCTCGTCCGCTGGACCTGACGTTCCCCTCTTCAAATGATTCCAAGAGTGATGGGGTTCCATCACTTTCTCACACTACCAACCGTGTGATGATGAGAAGCTGCCATCTCCTCTGCTGCACAAACTGAAGTAAACAGCATCTTCTTTCGCCATCGTTTTTCTCCAGAACTAAGTCCAACCTCGAGATGACTACCGCGAGTGTCTGGAAATAACTTTCAGCTTCCTGGGAAAAATTCTTTCCCGCAGTGTGAGGTTCATGGTTCATGGAGCCTACCCATGCCCGGTGAATGACGAAGGTGATCTGTGCAAGCAAGATTTACTTGTTTCGAATCCAGTTCTCGTTCTCGTTCACTCGGCACGAGAATAAGTCTCTCGGACTTTTGCATGTTCTCTGCTCTGGTTTACATGAAAGTGTGGAATCTTTCAAAATTTATCCGGAAAGTGTCGAACAGTGATCTTCAAAACTTGAAGACAATGTTGTTGTTTACGCAGGTCGATCGACACCTTAAGAATGTGGGTATTTTTGTGACCCCGACGTAAGGCCTTTTAGCGTCTCTTTGATTTTGATTTTTGCAAAACCTTACTGAGTTTCACACAGGTGTAACACAATTGGTGGTAACGTGGTCAAACTCCTATAAACTGGCAATTAAATCTCATTATACCGTATATGACCCAAATTTCACTTTGGGGTCTCAATAAAACTTCTCCCTGTATCCTTTTATCTGTTTTAACGTGTGTTCTTCTCTTGGTGTTCATAAGTGACTAATTGACTCATATATTATATATATATATATATATATATATATGAGTCAATTAGTCACTTATGAACACCAAGAGAAGAACACACGTTAAAACAGATAAAAGGATACAGGGAGAAGTTTTATATTTTTTCTCTTAAGTTCACATGTTCAGTTAAATCTTAAATTACGTTATATATTTTCAAAAATGGCTCAGGGCAGGCATCAAGTCGCCTGTTCATAGGGGACGTTTGATTAAATTTGAAAACTGGATTCCATGATAAAAATAGTCCTCCTTTAACCTACGGCCTTCGTTAAAACAAAAATAAGAAAAATAAATTAATGAAATGTGAATTTCCCGAAAAAAGATTGCCAAAATCGTCTCATTCCTCTTATGAATGCAGGAATCCAGTCCCATTTTTCTCCGCGCTCTGATCTTTATAGCGGTCTTCCAGACTAATCGTCTGCAGTTGTCATGACGCATCTGACCATCGTTTCTTTAATTCCTTTATCAGACATACCTAGAACTGAGAGGTCATAGAGGTTGGGTGATAGTGTCTCCGAGCAACTGATACATTGAGAAAAATATTTTAAGGCCTCTCTATTAAAATTTATTAACTGTAATTGTTTTACATTATTTAGTTGTATTAATAATCCTATTATTATTATACAGGATGTATTTTTTATTGGAGAACCATGAAAAATAGCTATATCTCAAAACATGCATCAGATAGAAACTAAAAAATTTTGTGTATATCGGCGTCAGCATATGTCGCACGTATGCGTATAACATCACCTGATCGCTGCCCCGTTAGTCTCGTAATGGAGTTCAGTGTAGAAGATCATGTGTTTATCGTTGAGCGATACATTAAGTGTGAATCATTTAAATCGTGTCGAGTTAAGTTTCAGCTTCGTTTTGGAGGCCAAAATGAACCATCGAACTCAGTGATATGGAAGTTGGTGAGGCAATTCAGAGAAATGGGCAGTGTTATACGCATGCATACGGCATATATACACACAATTTTTAAGTTTCTACGGTGTACGTCTTCAGATATGGCTATAGTTCATGGTTTTCCAATAAAGAAAATCACCCTGTATTACTGTCCATGTACAACATAATTAAAATTATGATGCTTAATGACACTAATCTCGCACACAACGTCTATGACGTTTCAGGTTAACTGGTGCGCGATTGTTTAAAATAACTCGCGACTTCAAAGCGAACGTGACGTAAATGGATCTCGAGGAACGCGATTGGTTAAAATACAATCGTATGACTTAAAAATGGTGTCGCGCAAGCGTACTGTTGCACCTGATCTTGCGCGGTGAGCTACTGTGCAGTTACGCGACGCTTTTTACTGGAGGTGAGGCCCCGTAATCCCACAATGTTTTAAGTTTTTCCTACACTTTTATAGAAAAAAATTTCATACGTAATAATTTAGTATTAATTTTAAAAATTTCGTTTTCACACCCACAACACCTCCAACGCCTTAAAGAGGCACCTCTGGTATTTAGGAGAAGAACTAGTTCGCCTGGCCTTTTTCTCTGATAAGATGCCGCTGATACCAAGTCCGAGATGGTCAAATGTCTGAAAAAAGAAAGTGGAAGAACGATCAAGCCCTTCGAGGAGAAGCTGAATCGACCTGCGGACTACAACTCAATTATTTCGTGACATCCAGATCACGTAAGAACTTCACCGCTTTGGCGGTGGATGTTTCCTTCCTGGAAAAGGATCCTCTCAAGTAAGTGAATCTGAAGCTCTTCAAGGATGTAAGGGAGAAAGTGGCTTGAAGGTTCTCAACGACTAATCAGAGAGGGGAGTAGTGTTGATCACCGGGTACAGCAGGATTCTAACGAAGGACGATAGCCAGCGGCAGTACCTTCTTCAGTTCCTTCTGCTTTAAGAGGGTAACACCTGTCTTTTAATAGGAGGGATCTGAGAGCCAGAGCGCATTGCTGAGGCGTTTAGTACCATATGGGAAAACTTGAAGGTCATTTGGCGAGCGACCCATAAACATTTATGGATTGAGTCTAAATTTGGTAGAGTTTTGTCCATAAAAGGACCTAATGCCAAGTGAACACCGGCACATTTTTAAAAACGTTTTTGCTCTCTCTCTCTCTCTCTCTCTATATATATATATATATATATATATATATATATATATATATATATATATATATAGAGAGAGAGAGAGAGAGAGAGAGAAGAGAGAGAGAGAGAGAGAGAGAGCTGCATCAGCATAAGTTATCAGCTACACCCCTAAAAAAATATACATATAAGTTCCATATCATTTGCCCATTTACACGTACATGGTGTACACAATGTCTTGTCATCCCAGTAAAATGCTAATTGATTTTCGTTTTTCTTTCAGACCCACTTATAACTTAGATGGCCTGCCAGTTCTTAGTTTATCTTTTACAGTTCCTGTTGTGAACAGTTTCTTTTCCCATCTCAACAGAGTCCTTTTTGGAGGAGTTGCACGATTGAATCGGTCCTGGAAGTCTGTACGAATATTTTCAATGGTTTTGCTATTACGTGATCGCCCATAGTTCCAGATACTAGATCAGTGGTTCCCAACCTTTTTTTGCTGCGACCCCTAAATTGGCCACCAACAAGACCTCCCGGCCCTCAAGTTTATGATAAAATTGGAATATGTATATAAATATAAAATGAATTAAGAATTAGTGAATATAGTGACCCTTCGCGACCCTACTTGAGCACCCCCGCGACCCTGATTTTGGTCGCGACCCGAGGTTGGGAACCACTGTACTAGATAGTTGCTGCTATCACACATTTCAAATGGGTCTAAAATAGAAATGAAAATCAGTTAGTATTTTACTGGAGTGACAAGACATTGTGGATACCCTGTTCAATAATTAGTCAGGAGAGTTGGCACGATGCTCAGACTAGACTAATACGGCCCATTGTCCTAGCTCCTGGATTATTATGAACCAGTACCTTTGGGAGTCAAAACGCGGATCTCAGTGTCTTTGCTTATAGGGAAACAGTGTTACCCAATTAGCTATGGCTAATTATCTGGAAAACACTACGTTAAATGAAACTACACTAAAACGAAGCACGTTTTTCCATTGAAATTTATGTATTATCGGAAGATACGTTCCCGACGTAAGATTTTCGGCCCTATAACGTAACATACATACATGAAAAATGCTCACTAATCCACCACATTTGTTAGCCATCTTGTAGAGCTTACAATAATGTAAAGGGTGAAATAAAGGTTAATAATGATAAAATAATAAAGCAGCTAAACACCAACAACTAACGTAGTCAATGCGTGGGCATTGGGCAAACTGTCTGCAAACAGATGCCTGTAAAGTGAGTGTACGCAGTACACATGCGCAGTGTGACATAGCTGGTCTTGGAGCCTACAAGAGCAGCTACACTACGTAATGTCAATTTTTGGCAAATAATATATGTTGCGTAATTCCCAATTACGTTATAGCTGGGTAACGTATTACGTTAAACAAAAAATGGTAGTAATTTTTAAACTCCGTTATAGCGAAACTACCTTTAAACGAAGCTACGTTAAACGGGGTTCACCTGTATATGTATATAAGCGCAGAGAAACTAAAAATTATTTTTAAATAAAACAAGTACAATATACGCTAATTGTCGGTTTTCGATAGTTTTTATAAATGTACAACTAATGTATCTATTTAGGGAATAAAAACAAAATTGTCGTACAGTACAGTGCAGATTAAAAGTTTGTTTGCGTATTGTTTTTATGGTAGGACCGGAAAGGCCGTAACAGTGTAACTGTTTAAAAATCCAAATGTAATTGACAGTATCAACCAATCACGGATATTCTCCTTGCTTGTAATGTGTTTTCGCATATATACCTTTGGTTAGCTTCCGCCTGAATTGTTCATTCTGATGAAGGTCAAGCTTTTCACTCAGCCTTAGACCTACAGTTTAACGTGGAATCCGAACCACTCCCCACCAGCAGCCCAGCGTCTTAACCACTAAGCCACCCAGGGTACTCATTTACCTACCAACCACTTTCTTTATTGTGTGGAAGGATGACAATTGTTTGTCATTTGAAATTTTCTTTTTATCTTTGCAAAGGACTCATTAAAAATATCCGCATTCATTTCTGTTTCATTGGATACGACAGGAATTAAAACTTTAGTGATCGATGCTTTATGTTTTGTACAACATCAGTAATGTAACCTATGAATAGTTTAAGATAGTGTGAGCCTAACTTATCTGTTAGGTTTTTGCGTCTTCATTGTCATAAAAATTTACCAAGGAAAGGCACAAAATTTTTCCTTTATCGTTATTAATATTGCATACATTGCATACAATGTATGCAATACATTTAAAGTAGCTGTCATCGGTCACCCAAATTATTTTAAAAGTCGATCACATGTTTTTTTCTAGTTTTCTCTTTTTATGTCATAGTTGAAAGTTTTTGCGTTTGTATGTGTATGGGTGTTTGCGTGTACTTATGTGCTTGCATTTCTGCGTGTGCGGTCGTTGACACGTCTCAACACTGTTTCCCGTCAGAACGGCGAGGTGAAACATTTAGTCATTTCGCAAAAAGGACTGATTTCACCCAGTGACTGTATATATTAACAAAAAAGGCGTTATATATTAAAAATTATCTGTAAAAACGGTCACAATAAAGCTAAAACGTCAAAATATTCGTAGACGAGCGATTGGTCAATATGTTTCACAGGTTTACACTTTTTCATTGCTAATTGTACTCTTTTATATATATATATATATATATATATATATATATATATATATATGGGATGAATTTCACAATTAAACACATGAACGAATGAATGCTGCAAACCCACAAGGACAAGGAAAAGAAAAATGATTCCAAGGTCTTTCGTGTATTCAGAAGTATACCTCGTCAGGAAATGAAGAGGTGTACTTCTGAATACACGAAAGGCCTTGGAATCATTTTTCTTTTTCCTTGTGGATTTGCATCATATATATATATATATATATATATATATATTAATGGTGTTTTGTTGTTATGTAAGCAGTTTGCATAAATTTCAAATGGAATACAGGGTGTTCCTAAATTTTTTTTCCTATTTCATTAATTTACATAGGAAATAGGAAAAATTAATTTAGGAACACCCTATATAACTCATAGGATTTATATGCTAAAAAAAAACTACGAGAAATAAAAGAGACGTGATTGGTAGACAGTAGCCAATCACGGTTGTTTTTTTAAACGTTTACGGCTTTTGACGACCTTGCCCTGCGCATACCGTACATAGTTCCTCGTAACATTTATTTTTAATTTTTAAGGGGGTGTTCGTGATGATTTCCACTTGTCATCATTATTGCATATTATATATGAGGCGCTCGGGCGAATAGAGGCGAATTAACCATTTCGGGATTTTGGTTGATTCGCCTCTATTCGCCCGAACGCGTCGTATGACTCTTTTCAAAATTATTTACCTTAATTAAACGTTATACTCCGTCAGGAAAGAAGAGAACGAAAGTAGCTCCATAATAAAGTTTATTCCAGTTAAACTAACAACAATATTTGACATAATACTAAATTAAAATGGAGGAGGAACACGGGCGTCTATTTTTTTGTATATTACGATTTCATGATATTACGTCATCTTCATTAGGTACGAAGTCTTATACAGGGTAATCGAAAAGTCACGAACCCTCTTCAAGGGTAAATAAAAAATATTTGTGTTTAATACGTTATTTTTTTCACGGTAAATGTTAATAAAAAAAACATTTATTAACAGGAATTTTATACTACTGTAATGTTGGCAAAGTCACAGAAGGTGCTGGAAATGTCTACCATTTTCCCTGTAGCATAATTTACTTGTTTTATCATGTTCGCAAAGACACGATGAAGTGTGTGGGCTGTTCTATGCTGGTAACACAGTTTCAGTGTCCTGGCAAAATTGATCAAACGTATGAGGGTTGTTGGCATACACTTTTCCTTTCATGAACCCCCAAGGAAAACATCAGTAAAAGATAAATCTGGTGATCGTGGTGGTCAGAGGTTTTTTGAAAGGATGCGCTGATTGTAAATTCACCCAACATTTTCATGGTTGTTTTAGTAGCGTGAGCCGTTGCTGCATCCTGCTGAAACCAGCAGTCCCGACGTTCATCGTCTTTAAGTAGCGTAATAAACTGACCCATCATCTATTGGTATCGTTCTGCATTTAATGTTTCAGTGAAGAATAAAGGTACAGTGAAGCGTCAACCGGAGATCACACACCAAACACCAATTTTGAGGGAATGTAGAAGCGCTTCTTGAATGGCGTGTGGATTTTCAGAACTCCACATTCTGTTGTTCTGGCTATTAACATACCCAGTGAGGCGAAACCATATATCATCCGTAAAAAATACTGTATCCAAGCCCACTCCATTCCGGATGAAATTACAGAACCACTGACAATAACGAACCCGCTTCTCAACATCATTTGCATTAAGTTCATGAACAACTTTGAACTCGATAAGCACACAGTTTCACCTTCATATATATATATATATATATATATATATATATATATATATATATATATTATATATATATATTATATATATATATAAGATATAATTTGTCGTCGTAGTTTCTTTTTAGACTAAATGAAGAATTGTGCAAGCATTGCTTCACCTCATCTAACATATTACCTATCCATTAGTATCGAGGAACGACTGTTCCGGAACACTTCCTGTCACTGATATTCCCATATCATGAAAACGTTTGATAAGTCGATGTATAGTTGATTTGTTTGGTGCAGTTGCTTTCAGGAAACGCTCGTCTAAATGCATTCTGGCATTCAAGGTAAAATTTGAACATAAAATAAAATTCAACGATAAAAACGCGTTGCTCCTGGGGAAAATATTCATCTTTCCCCTCGCACGGTTATCTAATTAAACTAAGCTAAGCTTAAGGTAGCCAACCTATCACTATGTCATTAAACTAAGTTAAGCTTAGGCTAGCCTACCTATCACTTAAACTTAGCTAAGCTTAGGGTAGCCTAGCATTTAATCAAATCTTACTGCGGTTGAGTGACTGTTCCGTGTTTATAGTTATACAAGGTACAAGGTCCTATATTTTTTTAAATAATATTATATGATATTTTTATTTATAATATTAATAATAATAATAATAATGATGATTAATTTACGTAAGAACAACAGGTGAAATATTAATTCCACCGTTGTATTATTTGTCGTATCATTCTGTATTTTAATATCGTTATTTTGCTCCATATCATCTGGAAATTTTATTATTGTTTCGTAATCTTTATATTAATATTTCATTATTTCGCAGTGTTCGTATCATATTTTTATTTAATAATTACAGTATATACATAGGAATTTTGAAACATTTATTGAATTAACTTTTATATATATACTATATATAAATTATATTTATATGTGTATATATATACAGTTCCTCTATCTACACACTGAACTTTTATTTGTAATCACTTATAATTATTAGAATTTTTTATTATTATAGTTAATTGATAAATACAATACAACAGTATGTATATATATATATATTTTTTTTTAATTGGGTTGTTTAACCTCCTTCGCAACATCTAAGGTCATATGACGGGGGGACCTATAGCTTTACGTGGGATCCGAACCACGGTCGCTACATAATCTAGGCGCGGAGGACGGTCTCCCCATCCGCTACTACCCAGACCCAATGTCGCTTAACTTCGCTGATCTCCGGAAAGCGGTGTTCGACATTGGCCACGACGTAGCCCATATATATATATATATATATATAATATCTAGTAGTACGCCATAGCCATATAATTATTTCATCATTTTAACGTATTTACCAACGTATGAAATATTTTTAACTATTGTAAAATTAATTTCACGATAAAACAAAATTAAATACGTTTACGGGATAAATCGGAAGTCATTTGAAGTGAAATATTACATAAAACCTATTTGTAAATATAATGAAATATCACCACACCGCGAGGTCAAACCAATTACTACAGCTGAAATTTTACTGAAATAATTGCATAAATGTTTTATTTTCATTTTTATTGCCATCAAAATTTTGTAAACAAGGTTATTTCAGACAGTGGGGCAGCAACCTTTTTCTCACTTGTGGACCGATAGAAGAAGAATATGGGGGGTTTTTTTGAGGACCCCCTTAGCGAAAATAATTTCTATATCTAAATTTGCGTGAATGAGAATATACCCCCACTTGTTTCTGCGACACCTGAAACTCATTTACGGACCCCTAAGGGGATCCGCGCACCCCAGGTTGTGGACCACTTGTTTAGAGGAAGATAATTCACAAAAGGTCATTTTATATTTGGGCGTACGTTTTTTGTGGAGCTACACACATTTATAGTGAAAACATTTCCGCATTTTGGAAAAATTTTAGCCATGACGACGATCTGGGGTTCGTAGCCAAAACCTTTCTCTCGT
>JAJOZX010013419.1:87500-90672 GCA_023014485.1 Bathynomus jamesi | reverse complement strand
CGCAACTAGCAAACAGTGCAAACACCTTAACAATATTGTTCAACATTATTTCATAATTAATTGGAATAAACTTGTCCCACCATGCCTGGGTAGCAGGATACTATTCTCTGTGTGTAATGTATAATAATACAAAATCATTTAAATCAATTTCAATTTTATTGCAACAAAACAACTTAATATTATTAAAATAAAAAACATTTTATTCCGTATTAATCATAGTAAATACTGAGCCTGCTGGCCATATAATCAAAATAATAACTAAGAAATAAAGTATATACGATTATACATTGTTATACAGGATTAATAGGAGTAACACCCTATAAAAATGAAGCAAATTCAAATATACCATAAAGTACTCCCAAACCCGTTAAGGATTTCCGCTGCGGGCGCTCGGGTGCTCTTTGCGGTGCTTCTCAACGACTTGCATCAAGTACTGCCGTTGCTCCTCGTCCTTGGTGAGTGCGAGATTGTAGTTCTGCATCAGCGCGACCCCTCGCTCCGCCCGGACATTGACAACGCTCAACGTAGAGACACGGCGTTTCCCCGCCAGGTAGGACGCATTGTTCGACCAGGTAGCCGGCTCCAACTCTAGGAAAGAAGTATTGATCGCGAGCCGCTCGAAAAGAAGCGTGCTGGATGTCGTGCAAAAGTCTGCGACTGTCTTTCGCTCGAGCTCCTCCGGGCAGACGTCCAGGGCAAAGCGCTTGGGTGGCTCTCGGTGCCCTCGACATCCTTGATGGCCGTCGCAATTCGACTCTTCTCCTCCAGCGGAGTGTCGTCATCGAAGAGAGCGAGGGCGGCCAGGTGTTCACTCAGGTACCAGAGATGTCGTCGAAACACAGGGGAGGAGCCTTGGACACGTCCTTGTCCACCTTGTCGTAGTCAACCAGCGCCTTGAGCATCGCCAGGTCAGTTCGAGGGGCAGCGGCGGGAAGGGGCGCCGTAAACCAGGCCGGAATGTAAACCAGCAGCGCAAAGTTTACGAAGCGCAGGATGCCCCGGGCCTCGCGAGCCTTAATGGGGAGCTGCTGCCGGAAGAGGTGGAGCTTGATGGCGTATATCACTTTGGCCATCCACCGGGCGCGGTGGAGTGCGCCCGGTCGCAAGAAGCGCACACCTCGCTGGGGGACGCCTCCAAGCGCTATGATCGCCAGCTCCAGGAGCTCTCGGTAGTCGTCCCGCGGCTGGCCCTTGGTGATGTGACCCTTGAAACGCGCGATCAGATCGTCTCGCGCCTTAGCAGCGGCTTAGTAAGGTCTTCCTTGGAGATGGCGCTGAATTGGTCGGTGCAGACGGATTGCCAGCGCTCCTTTAGTCGCGAGAACAGTTTAATGTCAGGACCAGAGGAGGGGCCCGTGCACTCGATGAAGGCTTTCTCTGCCACCAATTCTAGTATGTGGTGCCGACAGGCCAGGTTCAGCAGCTGGCGGTGAAGGCCCTGCTCGATGAAGACGCAAGCGCCCGAAACGACGCCCCTGTTGGCAGCTGTCGTGTCAAAGGAGAGCCCGACGACACGATCAGCGATTCCCCAGTCATCCAACGAGTTCAGCACAGCATCTGCTTGGGCGCGACCAGTTCCAGCAGGCAGCTTCGGCACGGAGAGAAGTTTGTCGACGCCGTCGCCGGACACGACTATGGCGAGGCGATCGACCTTCTTGCTGCTGAAGTCGGAGACCATCTTCCCGTCCCAGTGAACGATGAACGGGACACTGGGATCGAACGTCATCTTCACTTCTTTGGCGATTTCCCCTCGATGACGCAATCGCCAACGCCGAATCGTCTCGTGACTGAGAGCCAGTTCATCTGTGTCTTGAATATCCAGACTGGAAGCAGCTGCTTTCATGAGTTGAACGGCTCCACGGTGCTTGTTTTGGTCCGGTCCAGTGCCGACGCTAGGTCTGAGTCATAATGTTCTTTTTGCGACGGCGCTTTGTAGGTGGATGGTTTCCTCTTCTGTCGAGCAATTAGGCGACGACGACGAGTTTGATGATGTAAGGGTTGCTGTTGCCAGTGATTGCTCTGATTGCTTTTGGCGTTGCCTTTCTTTGGCAGCTTCACGCGCGGATGCACGTTGCTCAATTCCAGTGAGGATTTTGTCCACCCCGGACATGATACCACGGCGACCCTTTTCACGTTGAGCAAGAAGGAAGTCGCGATCCTCCTGGATGGTGATGACGGAGAGGGCGTTGTCGAGAGCCACGTCAAAAATATCATCGAGTTCCTCGGTGAAGGCCGCCCTGGCTGCCTCACCTGTGGCGCCGGACCGCTTCCGGCTGCGCTGCAGTGCCTGCCAATTGTCGTAAAGTCTAAGCAGTTTTCGCGCGGCGCTTTTGGAGGTCATGGTCGGGATTCTGGCTGGCCATAGCCCAGAAAGTATACACCTCGACGATCACATTACGCGCCGCCTCGGCTAGAAGTTGTTTTTGCACCTTATGAAACTGTATAAACCGGCGAAGCACTTCACCATTTGAAGGTAACCTGTTTCCCGTTAGGAGGCTTGGGTTGGCGTGTCCGATTAGCCATATCTCGGTCTTGGATCTCAGTGAGCTTACGGTAGCCATCACGAGATGATCACGCGTTGAATGCGTGAAGGAGACTGATTGACTGAAGACTGTGACAGTGTGACTCACCACACTAACCCGGCGTTGCGCTGTTGCCAGATCTCAATGCTGAAAAGTAGTGAAAATATATACAATGAGAAGCAAATATTAATTATAAATATTTAAATTTATGAAATGCATAAATTATAGCAATATATATGCAGGGTTGGCTGGTTTAACCCAAATGGTTTAAACCATTGGTTTAAACCATGGTTTAAACCATTTAAAAAAAAACATGTTTTTCTGGGGTTTTTTGTTTTTTTATAATTTCAATTTTTACAACACAAATATTTAATTCATAAACTAATAGCTCTAAAACTAAAACTTATTTTATATTGATAAAGACATAAAAACCATCAGTTCAGGGTAGCCTAGTATGTACGGTAGTATAATATAGCTACCTTGCACTAGCAGACCTATTTAATAGTGGCATGCACATAAAAGGATTGAAGTTACCTGTATCAATTACATTATAAACGCATGTAGCTACAAATATAATGTTGTTATTAGGTTTATTTCATTTTTGTGAAGTTAGCACTTCTACATCTAACATCTTCCAATTAAAAAATGAG
>JAJOZX010013419.1:0-85000 GCA_023014485.1 Bathynomus jamesi | reverse complement strand
AAAATACCTTCAACATAAGGAAAAACAATTACTTTAAATACTGGTATTCAGTTCATGAAACAAAATAAAATTATTTTATCATTTTACTGAGTAGTAAAACTTTTTAACATCATTTTAGCTACGATATACGGGGGACAAATTTTGGTGCTGTATATTGTGGAGTGAGCTAAGGAAAATCATTTAAACAAATTTGAAATGTGAAAATATGAAAATTGGAAGTTTTCACATTAGATTAGTGAAATTTATGAAAGAAATTGATTTTTTAAAATTTAGGAAAATAATCGACATTGCATCGGCTAAATTTTGAAATCGGTACATCACTAATATTTTGTTTCCTTAAATACTTTGTTGCGACGCCAGGGAGATTATCCTTCATTTTTCATTCATCAATGGTCTGAATATTTTGTAATAATTTCTTTCCTTTTCCTCTTAGACACATGCGAAAATCTAAACGAATGGGAGGAAGGTAAGATCTAAAGGTCTATTTACTGTACATAAATTACTATTTTTCTAATAATATTTTTATGAAATTTAAGGAACTTTGAAGAAAATTCATGTAATTTCTTTTTTTTTCTGTTGACAGCTGATTATGTCTAGCATAAATAAAATTAATGTAATTTCATTTTTTTGGTTAACAGATTATTATCCCTTTTTCAACATTTGGGACTATTATGACAACACATACACATCAGATTATGATGATGATGACTATAATTATGACTCAAGTGCCGGAAGTGGGAGCGGAGATGAAGAATATGGAACAGGGAATAATGATGTTGAAACAAATGGTACCGAAAGTGGAAGCGGAGATGAAGAATATGGCACAGGAGATGGTAATAATGAAATCGGAGGTGTCGAAAGTGGAAGCGGAGATGAAGAATATGGCACAGGAGATGGTAATAATGAAATCGGAGGTGTCGAAAGTGGAAGCGGAGATGAAGAATATGGCACAGGAGATGGTAATAATGAAATCGGAGGTGTCGAAAGTGGAAGCGGAGATGAAGAATATGGCACAGGAGATGGTAATAATGAAATCGGAGGTGTCGAAAGTGGAAGCGGAGATGAAGAATATGGCACAGGAGATGGTAATAATGAAATCGGAGGTGTCGAAAGTGGAAGCGGAGATGAAGAATATGGCACAGGAGATGGTAATAATGAAATCGGAGGTGTCGAAAGTGGAAGCGGAGATGAAGAATATGGCACAGGAGATGGTAATAATGAAATCGGAGGTGTCGAAAGTGGAAGCGGAGATGAAGAATATGGCACAGGAGATGGTAATAATGAAATCGGAGGTGTCGAAAGTGGAAGCGGAGATGAAGAATATGGCACAGGAGATGGTAATAATGAAATCGGAGGTGTCGAAAGTGGAAGCGGAGATGAAGAATATGGCACAGGAGATGGTAATAATGAAATCGGAGGTGTCGAAAGTGGAAGCGGAGATGAAGAATATGGCACAGGAGATGGTAATAATGAAATCGGAGGTGTCGAAAGTGGAAGCGGAGATGAAGAATATGGCACAGGAGATAGTAATAATGAAATCGGAGGTGTCGAAAGTGGAAGCGGAGGTGAACAATATGGAACCGGAAATGCTATCAGTGAACCAAACGGTGGTGAAAGTGGGAATGGAAGTGCTCCTTCAGAAAGACGACGTAGATCTACTGGAATGCTACTTAAAAAGGCAAGTAAATTCTTGCGTTAAAATATGTTATAATGTTACAATGTTTCAGACCAACAAAGACCCTAGGATCCACTCATAGCTGGTCTACCTAACTGTGTAATTGTGTATTGCGCATGTCCTCCGTGGTGGCGGAGGGGACCTACAATTTTACGTGGGTTCCGAATATGTCATGAACAGTGTTATTGTTTTATATCCGTTAGAATATTACTTTCATGCTGTTCAGTTTTATTATATTAGTAACCAGTTTCATGGTTATATCGCCATCCATATAATACCAAAGACATGGAATCTTGGAATCTTGGAATCTTGGAATCTTGGAATCTTGATTCACCAAATTCTTTCAGCAAAGTTCTAGAGTTTTTATAGGTAATTTCTTTATAGTTCCATGACTTGTTGTCTCATTGCTATCAGCAGTGTTATTTATACATTCGCAAGTCGTATAATTTTATCTACAGTCATTTATGACAATTATTTTTTTCATCTTAAACATTCCCTCACATCCTCCATTAGAATATTTCCTTTTGTCTTGAAATGGAGAAAAGCACCAAGAATCTTTTTCGAGCAAATTCTAGTTCGCTAAAAACGGAAGAAAATTTGATTTCATGTGCGCCAAGTGTTTACTTATGAAGACAAAAGGAACACTCGGCTCTCAATTATTTGTGATTCACTTTCCAATTGAGGGGTTGCGTACTATAACCGCGAATGCGCCAAATCTCGATTTTTTTATTTTTTTTATTATCATATGGTTGTCAATCATATTCTTTCATCTCCTGAAAGGATTTTCGTGAAAACATACTAGAAATAGTATTTCTAAAAAAAATGTTCCATTTTACTACTTAAGAGATCTAAAAACAATTTTTTTTTTTCATTTTTATGCTTTGTAACAAATAGTGTTGTTCTAAAAAAACAAATAAAAATATTTATCCTAGATTTTCATTGTTGAAATATGCATTAAATTAAAGAACACATTTTTTTCTTGCTTATAAACCATTTTAATTAAATCTATTGAAAATAAAGCATGTTACACGAGTTTCGACGTAAAAAACTTTAAACCTGTTTTTCTCAAAAGCGTTTTGGCGCATTCGCGGTTTTGGTACGCGACCCCTCAAGTGTCGATGAAGGTGTTGGGAATTTAACTTTTCTCATGCAAATATTAGTATTACGTATGTCGTACACAAATATAATCAAATGAAATGAGCAAAATATCGTTACTTTTTCATTATACTTTCTTTGAAATGTTTCGAAATTTGTTGAATGTACGTTTATGCAAAACAAAACAAAACGAAGAAACGTGGATGGGCGAAAGTTTTTGCCCTCACGTCCGATATGACGCTTTTCTTAATTGTGATGAGCATCATTGATGACTTCATCGAAGAGGAGGAGACCCGGACTCCCCACAATGGGATTGACGTGGGAATTTTTATTTTTATGCATATATAATTATCTACTTAGGTGTTGTGATCCTGATGATTCCACCCTTCACTTCTCCATCCGTTTCACAAAGAATCTCTCACAACAGTCATTCCATACTTCGCGTGAGACGGCTATGGTGCACCTGACCTATGATCTTTCTACTATCTCTGAGTGGGGCAGAGAAAACCTTGTAACTTTCAATGCCTCAAAACTCCAGTTCCTTCTTCTGTCTACTCGTCACAATCTTCCACACGACTATCCCCTTATCTTCAACAGTACACCACTCAATACTTCCTCTTCTCTTAACATTCTTGGTGTTTCCTTTTCTCGTGATCTTTCCTGAAAAGATCGCATATATTCTCTTTCTAAAACAGCTTCCAAGAGATTAGGTGTGCTGTATTGGCTCCGCAATTTCTTCACCCACTCGGTTGCTGTCTCTGTAAAGGGTTCTTGTCCGCCCCTGTATGGAGTACGCTTCTCATGTGTGGGGTGGCTCAACCCAATCAAAGGCTTTTCGTTTCATCAATTTCCCGCCTCTTACTGACTATCTTCAATCCCTCTCTCTTCGCCGCAATGTTGCCTTACTCTCTCTTTACTGTCGTTATTATAACGACCATTGCTCTTCTGACCTCGGTAACTACATCCCTCCTCCTTTAAGGAGAGCTTGAAGTATGACTTTCGACACATTTTCATCCCTTTTCTGTCCAGTTCTTCGACGCAAGGGTTAATCGGTATTCTGTCTTTTATGTACTCAACCGGTGAACTCTAAACAACTTTCATTATTTCACCTTTCCTCCTGTCTATGACCTTCAATCTTTCAAACGCAGTGTTGAGTCCAAGGAATCTCGAAAACCTTGATTTTGGCTCTCCTTCTATGGTTGGTGGAGCGGGCATTTTTGCAGAACGTTCGCCCTTGGCCTCTCCTTCCCGCATATACTGTATATATCGTATACAATAAACTTAATAAATTCTTAAACAACTACGATATTTTAACTAAACACAATTTGTATTTAGAGATGGGCAGGCATACAACGGAAGGTGCCATAAACATGTTATTAGAAAATGTCTATCGGAACCTAAGCGGTAAAAAAAACACTGCTTTGTTCTTCCTCGATTTGTCAAAATCATTTGATACAGTTTCAAATGAAAACTTATCGAATAAACTCTACATATACGAAACAAAAAGTATCCGTGATTGGTTCAAATGGTACCTGACAAATCGTCATCAATATGTCAAATTGAAAGATAATTTATCCGACAAGGCGATGCTGACTATGGGGTTGTACAAGGTTCTATTCTTGGGCCATTACTATTTGTAATTCACGTCAACAATTTTTATCTCAACCACATGATATTGCGGATATATGAAACAAACAGGCAATTAGAGCATGTACATAAAGGCATGTGCTCTACCAAACTTTTACTAAACCTGACAGCCATCTTATATGATTATTACTACAAAACAAATACAAACTATCAAATAAAAATTGGGAATACCATTCTTGTGAGGCTGAATGGAAGTTAAACTACTTGGCATTAATGGAGACGAAAAATTAAATTTCGAGTCATGTCCAACATATGAAATCCAAAATATTAAAATTTCTGTTCATATTATTTTAACTAAAAACGACACGCCTCAAACGCACTCCTTACCCTGTACTATTCCTTCAACCACCCATATTTATTGTATTGTATTACAACGTAGGATAGCTCTAAGAAATATATAAAAACTTTTGGAAGTCAATCATAAAAAATGTCTGCGAACCCTCTCAAATAATGATAACAAGCACAGTCACATTTTCCCAGTTTGAAGATATAAATATTTTAAAACTAAATGACTTTTACATATTCATTATTGTTGTCACTATGTTCAAAGTTATCACTTAAAATAAACATACATCGCCCATTCGAAGAGCAGTCACTCCCCATCAAATTCCATAGCATTATAACACTAGACCAGTGGTTCCCAACCTGTTTTAGGCCAACGCCCCCTTATGTCCATCAGTATTTGCTGGTGCCCCCTCATAAAGATAATAATATAACAGGATAATTGATTTATTAATAGAAGGTAACAAGTTTACAGTTTCCTAGTGCCCCCCAAGATTCTTAAACGCCTACTAGGGGGGCGGTGGCTCCCACGTTGGGAACCACTGCTCTAGACAAAGTATGCGATGGAAACTGCAAGAAATGCACTCTCTTTCAAAGGAGCGGATATACCGGGCTCCAATAAACCTTAGCCCCCTGCCCATGGCCTAAACCATTAGAGGTACAGTAAAACTAAACATACCTTACAAAAGAGAATTTAATCCTGCATTTAATGAGAAACAATTAAAACTTGGTGTTCCCGCCATTGGCTTCCAAGACAGCCTGAATTCGCTTTGGGTAGCTTGCCAAAAGTGACGTGAATAGATCTTGATCGTTACGCAAATTTGCTAAAACAGTTTCAATGTGTTGCGTCATTGTATCCTTCGAAAATCGATTTGCTGCAGGTTCTTGAAACGAGAGACATTCAACCTTGTCCTTTATAACTGATCCAATGTGTTCACAGACGTTCGGGTCAGGAGAATTTCCTGGCCATTCTTCGTTTCCAAAGAAATCGATTTCATGGTTCCGCAACAACTGTTGAGTGGCTAATGCCTTAAAGCAGGGGGCCTTATCGCAGAAGTGTGACCTGATCGACATCCATAAATTGTTTGGGTTTCTTAGAAAAGGAATGACATGCTGGGATAGAATAATATCACGAAAATACTGTCCATCCCAACTCTGACCCACATGAGCTTTGCAGTGAACAAAACAAACACACCAACACAGTCTGGACTTTTTAATAATTCGCGATAATGTTCATTGTCATCGATTTCATTTGGTGTTGTGGCCCACACTCGATCATTTTGGTAGTTAGGCCGACGTGTTACAGTAAACAAAACTTCATCGGAGACAGCTAAATGCATGAAATCATCCACATCCCAATCTTCAAGATAATGGGCAAACCACATTCTGTCATCGATGTTAAGTTGAGTTTTTCTTGGCTTTGGAAGTTCATGCCAAGGCTTTAAACCTTACCTATGACGGTACAGTCGAATGATCTCACCACTAACGATCTTTCCTCTCAACACTTCGATCTCTCTAGAAAGTTTAGCACAGCCGGTTTTCCGCTTACGCGTACCGCTTTCAATGATGTCCTTTGTTTCCTGAGAGAGTGGCAAATTTGGGCGCCCAGATTTGGTTGTATCCACTTCACATTCATCCAAAGTTTTATTCCAATTTCTTTTGACAAAGTCCTCACTTCGCAACTTTTTGGCAACCCATGAACGTGTTATAAAGGTGGCTCCAGCATCACAAGCTTCCCGAAATGTTATTGCTCGTATGCGATCTATCACACGTTGCCTCTCCGAATCACCAATTAATTGAGAAGCCATTATATTATCACTTTATCAGCTAGAGTAATTTTAATACTTGCAATAAATAAAGAATTTTATATATTTTTATAATCACTAAAAACTATTTCGATATAAGTAAACATGTAAGCTGCAAATGGGGGGGCTAAGGTTTTTTGGAACCCCTTACGGAGTACAATTCCTATAAGTACCAGGCAGGCTTGATCATTAAATGTACTTCGCAAATCACTAAAGTAGTTCATTGGCTCCCATTGTTGTAAAAATACACGACCACCATTATTACTATAGAAATTAAGTCCCTATTTTATAATCAATTATATCAATTATCTAAAATATGGCTCCCAAAAAGAGTCATATCCGGTCTCAACTCCCTTTAATCTTTCTACTCTTTCATTTATTTCATTAAACAATTTTAATTTCATAAATTATTCCATTTTTTCATTAAACACCATGGCAACATTTAATTCAAATTTCTCTGGCGTAACATTGGGGTGTCGCAGATGCAAAAAAAAAAACATGCATAAGCACGCGCGGTTTTCATAAGGGACCCCAATTAAAACAAAGATATCCAAAATAAATGTTGCCATTACCTTGAGTGCAGGAGGTTAAAACGTTTTTAAAACGCCTCTGGATGCGAAAGTGTTGTGCGTTTCCTATGTTGTTTAAATATATCACAAATGTTAGTTTTTACTTTCGTCGTCGTGTAGGGGTAGCGCTTGCAATTCTTACTCAAGAGGTCCCTGGTTCGAATCCTGGTAGGACAATTTGTTTCGTAAAAAGCCGCGAGTACTTATGCGTATTATTCCAGATATATAGGGTGGTTCAAAAGTCCTCATCTCTTTAGCTGCAATAATAGTATATTAGGATAAAAATGTCGTAACATAATTAGATGTATATTTATTTATCGAGCTTAGGTCTAAGATTCGATGTGAGCACCATCAGTGTCTCTGCAAATCCCAAATCTATCCACTGCATTGCGAAACAGATTCTCAAGCATCTCTGGGGTTATTTTAGCGACTGCCGCGACAATGCGGGGCCGCCGATCCTGCAGGTATGTAACTCTTGTTTGTAATCCTCAAACTTTATAAAGCCCCACGCAAAGAATTTTAATGGTGTTAAATCGGAGATCGTGCTGCCCTGGGCCTGTTTCCACCACGTCCAATCCAGCGATTTGGTAAGAGCTCATCAAAGTACGCCCGAACGATGTTTGTATAGTGACATGGAGCAACATCTTGTTGAAAGACAACAGTGTTGAGGATGCCATATAAACGAAGCTGGGGTTCAAGAAACTGCTGAAAGATAATTTAGTTGGCCCTGGTTACCGTAGCTTCTGCACAAAAAAAAAGGTCCGTAAATCTTCGATCTTGTCATACCCAACCAGACATTAACTTTAGAAGAATCTCTCTCCCATTCGCAGAACTTGGTTGGTTTTTCACTAGCCCAGATACAGCAATTATGTAGATTAACATTTCTACATGTGTAGAATGTCGCCTTATCGTTGATGAGAATGTGGTTTAATAAGTTTTCGGTAAGAATTTTTTCAATCAATTCTGCATACATGGCGGCTCGTCTTGAATAATCCTCTTCGTGTAATTCATGTAGCACTTGAATATGGTAACGTTTCTTTTTTAATGTTGATTTTAAAATCCTTAAAACAGTCGCTTTTGGTATGCTCAGTCTACGATGCTGCGCGAATTGACATTCTAGGATTTGTTTTAAAGGCATCTCTTACCAATTTGACATTTTTTGAGAGGTACCTGAACGTCCAGAGCTCGTCTCATCATGAACAGATCCTGTTCTTTTAAATTTATTGACCAACTCGCGAATTGCTTTGTCTGTAGGTCCTAGTTTGTGAAATCTTCTTTCGAATTTTTCTCGAATTTCTTTGCACTTTCTTCCCTTGGATACGTAGTGTTACTACCATCGCACATTCTTGTACATCCATCATCATCATCAGCTATGGCCTGTAGAAAATAAAATAGAAATATTATTATTTCTGCAAAATAGGGACTTTTGGGCCACCCTGTATAATAGTAATAATCACTGAGGAATACCACACACTTTATGGGGCAGTGTTCAAGCCAACTAATATGGGCCCATTGCTCTAACTCCTGTATCACTGTTATTATTATTATTATTATTATTACCAGCATGATCGGGATTCGAATCTCCTACCTTAGTGTCTTCACTTCGTTTATAGGGAAATAGTGTTACCTACCGAGCTATGGATGCTGGCTTCCACATACAGTATAATTTTATACTCTTATAATTGTTTCGACATTTGATTTTTCTATAAAGCATGATGGCAACTTTGAAGAAAAGGCAAAGCAAAGAAGACGTCAAAGTTTTAAGCAAAGAAGACGTCAAAGTGGTAAGTAAAGTTCACAGACGTTGACATCAGCGATACTTTAAAACTTTGAGAAGATAAGATTCTATAATGTTTATTACTATTATTGCGCGTGTAACGCATTCAACAGTTATTAAAATCCTAAAAAAGAGATCCTGTTTTTATTAATTAATAGCAAAGTGTAAATTAATTATTTGTTAATGAACACAGACACCTGCGTGTACTTTATTGGACATTCTAGCCAAAATGGATGGTCTATGTTTACCTGATTTTGGCCAATTATTTTTTTTTTCAGGGTAATAAAAACAGTCCACGTTTTTACAATTTTTTTTAAAATCGTCTGAATGATAATTTTATCATTCAATAAACCATCGGTAACTCTTTTATTTTGTAGCTGCAAGTGAAAATACTAAAACATCTCAAACAAGGGTAGAATGTAGTTTGCACTACCAACGTCTATTAACTTCAAACGAAGACATTCGACTGGAGGAAAGGCGCTGGCTAGAAGACCTGGAAAAAGGAGACTTATCCACTTGCAAAGTTCCAGGCAAGTTGTGTAAATTCTAGGGGGAATTACTATAGGTAGCAGGCATGGGGACGAGGCCTGGCCTCAGGTATCGAGGCCGAGACCTTTTTAGGGGAGGCCTCACCCTCACGAGGCCTTAAGATTGTTAGGCTGAAGGTATTTGCACCCAGAGGTGTGGTGTGATATTCGGATGCAAATAACGAATGCGGTATTTACATCTCTGGGTGCAGATATTCACCTCGAAATCCTTTACGAATAAGCTCCTCCATCCTTTGGGAAGGCTCAACAATCTAGCCTCGGCTAGGCCTAAAGTTCTTCCAAAGGTAACCTACCGTAGCCTCATACTAGCCTGTATTTCTTTTTTTTGAAATCCATAAGGGAAAGCAAGATTCTACTTAAAATTAATAAACAAAGAAGTAGCTCACTTCACTTACCTAATAAAAGGGAATTATTAAGCATTAAACACGTTCATCTATCACACGCGGCCACACCACAACACCGACACGCTGTGTGTTTACACTTGCCGGGTCACACAGTCAGACATTTGCCAGAACAAGATTTCCTGGGCACCATACATTAGCCCAATGACTTTTTATTTCTCATTTCATGCAGTTCATATTTCTCACTTTAATATACCCGCAATATTTCAAGTATTTATGATAACATGGAAAGTTATGATGTGAAGATGATCTAGCAAAATATTTCAAGACTGTACTAACTCATTGAGTGTTGATCGTATAATTTCTGAATGGCTACAATTATTATTAGAGAGACTAGCGAGTATTGCAAACAGAGCTGCATTTGAAGATACCTTATCTTTTTTAAGTTTTGCAATTTTATGTATCGTGACAATAAAAAATTGTGGTCTTAAAGTCTACCAAAGATCATTAATGTAATTGTAGCTTGTATTGTATGTTAAAGATGTTTCTGATGTACGGTAGGCCTATAGGTACTATGAAGTTTATATCATGCCATTACTATATAATTATATATACGATAATAATATGATCACGATAATATTAAGAATATATTTGCACCTGATATTTCAACATGTTATATATGTAATTTGATTCAAGAGTATATTTGCACCTGATATTATCCATTATCAGACATTTTTAAAGTTATATGTATAATACTTTATATTACACTGGTATGCATATGAAATTTTTTTGTCTGCTGTGAGGGTTTTTTCAACTCATATTATATAATTCGACCATGCTGAATTCGAAAATGACATTGGTTTTCCTCAATCAGGTCAGGTTTTTTCTCTATTGGCCATTTATTATAAGTCCAATTTTATCCCCAAATTTATTGATTTTTTTAGCTTAAACACTGTAGATACGAGTAATATTATAAAAACACTCGTGAAAAATGAAAACATTGTGTGAATAAATACTTTTATTCATACAATGAATATGGAAAAAAGTTTATTGAGGAAGGAATGAAGTTTTTTTTGGCTTTCCGTCTGTGTTTTTCTTCGGGCACGTCTCGCTTCAAACACCAGCAATAGTCCGCCAGCATGTTGATATCCCAGTTTCCTGGTACCTCTCTTCCATTATTTTGATATCTTGGTGAAATCGTTCACCCTGTTCCTCACTATAATCCCCGCAATTTTCAGGAAAATAGTCCAAGTGGGACCACAAAAAGTGCATTTTTATGGACATGCGCGACCCATGAGCTTTGAAAGCTTCCATCAAGTTTTCGACAACGGACTCGTATTCTGGACTTCTACGCTTGCCAAGAAAATCAGTGACAACTGATTTGAATGCCTGCCAGGCATTCTTCTCAGTTGGAGTCATTGCGTTTTCGAACTGAGTATCCTTGATCAAAGTTCGAATTTGAGGACCATCAAAAACCCCAGCATTTAGTTTAGCATCAGATATATGAGGAAATTTACTCTCGAGATATCGGAATGCTGAACCCTCCTTATTCATTGATTTGATGACATTTTTCATCAAGCCCAGCTTAATATGAAGTGGTGGGAGCAAAATATTTGTTGGTGGTACAAGGGGCACTGAAACGACATTATGCGACCCAGGTTCAAAATTCTCTCTGGATGCCCATTCACGCTGTGCATAGTGCTTCTCATCCGCTCGGCTATCCCATTTGCAGAGGAAACATGGGTATTTCGTGTATCCCCCTTACATTCCCAATACAAATGCCACAATCTGAAAAAAATGAAAATATTTAAGGAATTTAGAGAATTTGTTCTATCAGGTAAAAAAATCTATGCATTGGACTGTATCACTTCTGTGGGGAAGTTAAGTGTTCTTATACGCTCTCAAATAACCTTTGGAAAAACAACACAGTCAATAGCAATAGTTTACTTATGTTATGATATTAGTATTACCTCCAAATCTCCACAGATCCTCCAGTTATGTTGGTCGTATACGAGAGCATCCAGTAAAATTTTCATGTTATCGTAGCTCTCAGTAAGTTGTACGGAATGTGCTACAGGGACTGATGCAACCCTATTCCCAATGTTGAGAAGTACTGCTTTCAAACTTCGTTTAGACGAGTCTATAAATAGCCTCCATTCTGATGCGTTATATGGCAGGCCCAAGGATTCGATTAGCCCCTCAACATTGCAGCAGTACACTAAGGAAGAGGTATTTTCGTGCACTGCAAAAAAACTTGCGGAATTCTTCCTCTCGTTTCCTATACCAGGAGAATGTTGTTCCCGGAGCCAGCAAGTTGTCCTCTCGAAGTCGTGAGCCCAAGATCTCGGCAGCTAATTTGGAAAGTCCTAAATCCCTGGTAAGATCATTAAGTTTGCCTGGTTGAGAGGCCTCGGCTCATTTGAAGCGGTATTTTGAGGTATATACGACTGGGACTGGTCATTGGTCATTCATTCATCATCAGAATCATCGAAGTCCAGGGTTTGAGGTGGGTCGGGTATTGGAATTCCAGGACCATGGGGTACAGGTCTCATAGCAGAAGGAATGTCAGGGTATACAACAATGTGTTTATTCTTCTTGTTAACTCCTGAAAATAGAAACACAAACATGGATATAAAACTTGCATATGAAATAGAAGAAGCATTCAGACAGTGGCAGCTCGTGAGGGAAGGCTGCGGTCTGTAAGATATGAAATAGGTCGATGGAGTCTGTATATTTTCTTTTTTCATTCATATTGTCCCTTCGGGGACAATATGAATGAAAAAGAAAGAAAATATACAATCATTGTATATGTAAATGTAACTTGTATAACAATATGTATGTGTAAATGTATTTTCTATAACAATATGTATATGTAAATGTATGATTACCATTATGGTGAATATTATGCTATATGGTGAATATTACATTATGGTGAATATTATGTCAAGTTTCATACGAGGATTTCAAAATATTTAAGAAAAATAAATTTATAAGCCCACCTTGGAGGTTTGTCATGCAGAAATAGCAATCTGTCACGTGATCCTTTCCTTCTCTCCAAATCACGGGAATTCCAAAAGGCAAAGATTTCGCTCTGCCTTTGCTCCATCTTCTCAAATTTTCAATGCACGTCTGGCAGCACATATGAGGGGCGAAATTTTTGTCCTGGTCCCCTAGCTTAATTCCAAAGTATGCTCTATACATTGTCTTCACAAATTTAGTGATTTGGGACTGGTTATTTGGCATGGTAACCGTCCCACATATGTAGCAGAATCTATTGGGATCATTTTTACACGCTCTATTCATTATGAAATATTTTATCTATATGCCTGAAAAGTAAAAAAAAGATATACAAGTGAAACAAGTGATGATAGATGTTACTGTTCCAATTCCGCTTTGACAAAATCACGAAACATTCTATTTTACTTATGAGGCCATAGCCGGATAACCTGAGCTGATTGAGAAAAACGGATTGCAGATTCGAAATCAGCAGGAAAAACTATAAGAATCACTTACAAAACCCTTGACAGCAAAATTGATGCATACCAGTGTTATTAAAGTAAATGAAAAAGACCGAAAAAATTATTTGCAAACAATATAACAATTTACATCTCAGTTATAATGCTGATATTAGCAAAATTATTGTTTGCATCCGATATTATAGATTCATTTCAAATCATAATATTATTTAGAAGTTTATGTTACAATTTACAACGGGCAAAAAACAAATGTTTGCGGCGAAATTTCCTAGAACCCTTTTGAGGTACTTCTTTTCCTTGTAACTCCTTGTAACTAGCTACTAGCGTCGATAATTTTGTTTTTTGCCCGTTGTAAATTGTAACATAAACTTCTAAATAATATTATGATTTGAAATGAATCTATAATATCGGATGCAAACAATAATTTTGCTAATATCAGCATTATAACTGAGATGTAAATTGTTATGGTTCTAGGACATTTCGCCGCAAACATTTTCGCCGTAGGAAAATTCGCCGTAAACATTTTCGCCGTAAACATTTTCGCCGTAAGACAAATTCGCCGTAAGGACATTTCGCCGTAAAATTTTTTAAAAATAATCAATGGATGATAAAGGGTATTATATAAGCATTAAAAAGGCAAGTCTTTATTCAATGGTAAAAGTCAGTGATAAAACTTCTTAAAAATAAACTCTTCCTTCATCAAATTGGTTATGAGTTTTCTAGATACTTGGATGCATGTTAGTAATAGAGCTTTGTATTGCATTGTGGAAGCCTTCTATACTGTTGTTCGTTCTCGGCATATTATTATGAGTTCTTTCGACAACATTCCACAATTCTATAGGAAATGTTGGCTCCATTCTTCGCCTTCGCGCGTCTCGGCCTCGTTCTCCTCCTATATAGTGAGTTTCAAAGCAAGATAAGGAATTTATTTAAGAAATTTATTTAACCAAACTATCACGACTTAACCTAACCAATCGTCAATGCCGTACAGTATAAAGAATGTTGGCTCCATTCTTCGCCTTCGCGCGCCTCGGCCTCGTTCTCCTCCTATATAGTGAGTTTCAAAGCAAGATAAGGAATTTAGGTACTTGTGGGTTATCTGTCGCCACTTTTTAATTTAATTTTCCAACTTTTTCACAAATACAGATGTGTTATCATGTTGCCATTTTTACAAAAATATTGTTTTTACGCCTCGTGAACAGGCTCTCATCGATCTCAACCACTATTCCTTCTAACCTAACCTAACCTTAGGTTAGGTTAGTGTGTGGTTAGGTTAGGTTAGTGTGAGGTTAGGTTAGGTTAGTGTGAGGTTAGGTTAGGTTAGTGTGAGGTTAGGTTAGATTAGGTTAGGTTAGATTAGGTTAGAAGGAATAGTGGTTGAGATCGATGAGAGCCTGTTCACGAGGCGTAAAAACAATATTTTTGTAAAAATGGCAACATGATAACACATCTGTATTTGTGAAAAAGTTGGAAAATTAAATTAAAAAGTGGCGACAGATAACCCACAAGTACCGGAATTTATTTAAGAAATTTATTTAACCAAACTATCACGACTTAACCTAACCAATCGTCAATGCCGTACAGTATAAAGAATCTTAATTGTGGTAGACTGCTCGAAGCTAGGTAGACCGAACACTTAACCAGCACCGGCTATTATAAGGGTTGTTAAACTTTTTTTTTAATTTTAATTTTATTTTATTTACGGCGAAATATCCTTACGGCGAATTTGTCTTACGGCGAAAATGTTTACGGCGAAAATGTTTACGGCGAATTTTCCGGTCACGCCTCAAAAGGCCTTGCGGCCCATACCGAGGAGGTATCAATGGCAACGGGTGTTAGGGAAAATTTTCTACACCCTCAAATAGTGTGCAAGATTTGGTCTAACCTTTTCTTGAAGTGATCCACAGAGGAACTGTTCACGTAAAGTAATTCCCACACACACTAGTCCTAAACCGTTTCAAATCCAACTTCCAACCATTGTTGCGAGTTTGGTTATCATTTAAACTAAACATGCTTCTAAAATCGACATCGTTGAACCCGCGTAAGAGCTTGAAAACCTCGATGAGTTGACCGCGCAGCCTCCGAGTTTCCAGCGAAAACAAGTTCAGGGCGCGTAGGCGTCGATTGTAGCTCATATGCCTAACGGAAGGGATTAACTTTGTGACCCTCGCCTGCACTCGCTCCAGCCTCTCAATATCTTTCCTGAGGGTGGGCGACTCAGAACTGCACAGCATACTCCAGGTGCGGCCGAACCAGGGAATTGTACAGAGAGAGCACAATCTCCTTGTTCCGAAACTGAAATTGCCTCCTGATATAACCCAACAGCTTCTGGGCTTTCTTTTCCATCCACCTCTACGCACTGTTTGGTAAACTTAAGGTCGCTGCTAATTAGCACACCCAAGTCCTTTTCCAAATCAGTCGCCTCGATATTATTCCCCAACATCGAGTAGTCCGACTTGGAATTGGCGTAGCCAATGTGCATCACCTTGCATTTACCCAAGTTAAACGGCATTTGCCATTTTTCAGACCACTCTCCTATCCTACCTAGGTCCGCACGCAGTTGCTCGATCGCCTCCGGCGTCCCAACATTGGCCCCAAGCTTGGTGTCATCAGCGAATTTGGAGATCCGACTGATGATGCCACCGTCGATATCATTTATGTAAATGATAAACAACAGCGGCCCCAAAACGGAACCCTGAGTAACCTCGCTAGTGACCGAGGCCCAACCCGAACTAGCCCCTTTAATTACAACCCTCTGCCGCCTATTATTCAGCCAGTTTTCAATCCACCTACCTACTTCCCCACCGATACCCAGCGCGCGCACTTTCGCCATTAGCCGGCAGTAAGGTACCTTATCAAAGGCTTTCTCAGTCGAGATAAAGTATATCAATCGCCCTACTCTTATCATACTCACTCAACATGACGTGGAAAAACTCGAGCAAGTTGGTGAGACACGACCTATGCTGTCTAAACCCATGTTGGGAGTCCCCAAGCAGCTTGTAGGAATCCAAATTGTCAACGATCCTATCCGCTATTATCCCCTCTAATAATTTACCTACAACTGAAGTGAGATTAATGGGACGATAGTTCCCTGGACTTTCGTGATCCCCTTTCTTAAAGAGAGGGGTCACGTTGGCTTCCCTCCAGTCACCAGGCACCTGGCCCGTCTCCAACGATTTGTTGAAGACTGTAGCCAGGTGGGGAGCCACCTGGTCGCACACCACCTCCCGCAACACTCTGGGGAGAAACTGGTCTGGCCCAGGAGCCTTAAACGCGCTGTTTGTCTATTCTATCGGCAACGACTGTCGCGGTACATCGAACACTATCCAGGCCAGCACCTTCGTGCCTCACGCCTGGCTCGGGGATGATGCGGGTGTCCTCCCTGGTGAACACTCCCGCAAAGTACTCATTAAGCATATTGGCGATGTCCGCGTCGGAGGTCCGCAGAACGCCGCTTCGGTCCTTTAACGGATCTATCATGCTTCTAATGGGCTTTCTACTATTAACATAACTGAAGAACTCCTTAGGGTTCCCCTTGCAGAGGCTTGCCACCCATAGTTCTTCGTTACGTTTCGCTAGCCTAACCTTTGCCTTCACTTCCCTACACAGGCGGACATACGCTTCAGTGTTCTCATGGGAACGATTGGCCTTCGCCCTCCTATACGTTACTTTCCTATTTCGGATAGCCGAAGCGATGTCACGATTGAATCACTTAGGCTGCGTTGAAGCAGGGGTGACCGGTTTGAGGGTATGGCAGCAGACTGCAGCACCATAAACTCGTCCCGGAATGCACTCCACACTCCCTCAACATCGCCGCCGACCTCTAACCCCATCTCACCTACGCTATCCCGGAGGCTAACAAAGTCCGCCCGCCGGAGATCGAGCTTACTGCCTCTCCAGTTACTACGCTTCACCCGAGGGACGCACACACGGAACCTAATCAGACCGTGATCACTCCCGCCCAACGATTCGTCAACGGTGAGGCCAGTGACGAAGTTGTCTTCGGTCGTCAATACTAAGTCTAGAACGCTTTCGCCTCGTGCAGGCTCAATGACCCACTGAGTGAGAAAGTTCTCATCAGCAAAGTCAACTAGCCTCCTCCCTTCAGCATCAGCAGTCCTGTCTTCCCACTTTATGCCGCGACAGTTGAAGTCTCCTAAAACTACACACACCCTATCCCCTAGCAGGCTACGGAGTTCGGTGTACAGGGCTGTATCCTCCTCGAGGAGGAGATGCGGAGGTCTGTACACCAAGATTAACCTATAGTTCGTCCCTCCCATGTTCAGATCGACGCCAAGCAGCTCCCGTTCCGACCGGAACTGGCAGTCAACAGGACTCAACGTGTCCCTCACGTATATTAGTACCCCTCCCCCCTCCCCACGGGTGCGGTCTTTGCGAAACATTCTATACCCTGGAATTTCGAACTCCCCAACGTAGTCCCTAGGATCAGCATGAATCCAGGACTCGGTGATAGCAACGATATCCTGGTATTCTGATGCTAAGAGCGCCCGTAGCTCGCAAAACTTATTCCTAATCGACCTAGCATTAAAAAGCATTGCACGGAGGGAGCCTTCCCTATTCTGACCGCCCCCTAGCACGACCCGTTTCCCGAACAGCCAGGGTTGTCGGGAGTTGAAGAACCCCTCACCAACGAGGGGGCAACTTCCGCAGGAGCCTGAGCCCCCTCCAACGTGGAAGGAGGGTCACCCACCTGTACCTGGTCGCACCCTTCAGTTGAAGGTTCGTCCGCCACCGGCTCAACATCATCTCTATTATGAGCTCAGTTCAACTGATGACCAACTGACAGATTGCTTTTCCACGCTAGTTTTGCTTCATTAAGTCAGTTGCTCTACTGCTGACTGAATAATATTTATATATGGCGACATATTTTGTATAATATTTATGTACCCACCGTCACAGTGACCTGTCATTAATCCGTTGGTCACCTAAGTGAATAGTATTTATCAAAGACTGCGGGCCTAACTAGTCACCTGTCTGAATAATATTTATCAAAGTATGCCTCCACATACGGTCACCTGTCAGGTCATGGTCCTCACCTGAAGAATATCCACCCCGAGCTCGCCCACCTGAAGAATCTCCACTTCAACGCTACCGGGGGGCTGAAAATTACAGAACAAAACAAATTAAGATTTCTTAAGGCCTCACGAGTCACGAGGCCTTTCCACTTTTCAGCTGTCCTCGAGGCCGAGGCTACTTTTGAGGTCCGAGGCCAGGCCTCAGCCCCATGTCTGATTAGGCAGATATACTGCTGATTAGTAAAGTCCACTCGGTGGATTTGTTCATTGAAGATGGCGTTTACTTGAACGAAATAGGTAATTCGCGACTCCGGAGATTGATTGATCAAAAAGTGAGTAAGATTTACAGTACTTAAAACTTAAGCAAGCTGAAATAATTCTCTCTCGTTTCGTAAATGTAAGGGCCCCATACACGCTCAGGCCTGCCCGTCCGGCTGCCCATTCAAGCAAGCCTCACGGTAAGCTAATCGCCCATACATGACTCAGGCCAGCTTCACGACAGAGCTCAGTTTGCAAAAGGTACGGTAGAGTGTGGTTAACTTATTTGACTAGGATAAACATGGCAACTCCGCTGAACGAGGAATTGAATCTACTCGCAGTTGGCGCAGTTGCTGCAGCATATATATCAAGGCAGGAGAGAAAGAAGAAAGATGGACAAAGTGAACGAAAGACTGGTTGATGAAAAGGGATAGTTTATCACGTACGTCACTATTAGAAGAATTAAGATTAGAGCCAGGAGAGTGGTTCAATTATCTCAGGATGGATGAGGAAACCTATCTGAAGCTATTGTATTTAGTTTCTCCATTAATTCAAAAAGAAGATACTTGTATGCGAAAAGCCGCTCCTGACTTTATAGAGGACGCAACCTTTTTGAACTCTTTCCGAAATGCACTTCGCATGTTATTTATTTTGTTTGTTACCGTTTCCCTCCTCGCTGAAGTGTCTTTCTCTTTCAATTTATCTACTAATAATTGATAGGCTGCTGCTTTTTTACCTTTGTCCGAATATTCTTTACTTTTCACTTTCCATAAGCACGTGTTCTCCTTGTACAATTGTACATTTCGATAAATTCGGACCAAAATTGTTTGTCTTCTCGTGTTGTACTCATGCTTCCACAACCAATCGGTATCATTTTTGCTGAAGAACTGAGCGCTGGACTAATAAGGCAACCTCTGTTGCCCACACACGCACAGTTTGGCCGGAACCTCACGGGTGGGCGGGGCCGAAAATCAAACAGCTTGATTCCCTGTTGGCCGGAAAGGTCGCCTGAACGGGTCAAAATCTTGGACTGAACTACCCCCACACACGCGCAGTTTGATCTGAACGGGCTGAGCTGTGCAGGCAGCCGGACGAGCAGGCCTGAGCGTGTATGGGGCCCTTAACTCGCCGGTCTCAGGGAAACTCAGCGCGTGTAAAGGAACAAATAGTAACGTAGAGAATAGTTTAAAAATAGTGTTTTTTAATGCGAAGAGCGTAAGGTATAAGTTTAACGAATTTAAAGCTTTTATTCACGTTGAAAATTACATTATGACAATAACTGAATCGTTGATTAAAAGTGCAGATAGGGACTTTAGAAGTGAATACCATATTAAAAGTTATAAACTTTAACAAGGACAGAAGTAGTAAAATGAGAGGGTGTGTGGTGTGTACTTTTATATTGTAAAGAACATTTTCGTCCAGTTGAAAAGACGGTTAATGCTGTTAGATATAATTATTTCAGAAACTTGCGCTAATAACTTAGTCATTAATTTGGGGTTGTATATAGGCCTCCTTCACAACGAGTAGAATTAGACGTTGAAATGTATAACATTTTAAGTAGCTTAGTTACGCATAGGAAATAAGTTATTGTTGGAGATTTTAACAACCCAAATATTAATTTCATTACCTTAAACAGCGATGCTGTGGGTTTACATTTGATAGATTTTCTACATGATATAATTTTCTTTTTCAAAAAGTATTAGAACCGACCAGCGGTGAGAATATTCTGGACTTGGTTTTTTTTAATGACAAATGATAATTTAGTTCAGAATGTAGACGACGGTAAAAGGTTATGCAATAGCGATCATAGCATGATACGCTTTTTGGTCAATGCTAAAACTTGGAGAGAAGTAACTTCATGGTGCCTGATTTTAAAAGAGTAAATTTCGATGACTTCAGTTATATTACCTTTAATAAATTAGGATGAACTGTTAGCGTAGAATGTTCTTAGCATGTGGGATAATTTCAAGAATATATTCATAACGTTAAACGAGCACTACGTACAGTTGCCCGCATATGTAATGTTCCTCGCCTCACAGGCGACTCTGTACATGTGGCAACGCCTCAGTAATAGTCAAGGTACCCCAACTGGGGGAAGGTGGGACAAACGAGTCCAACAACATATAACACAGACATATATATTTAAAGGACAATTGAATGTGCAGTCATTGACATACAGGTAATTATAATGTAATGTCTGTGTTCATAAAGATAAACAATTAATATGATCGTGAACAGCGTTGAACTCCATGTAGTTTACTAGTCTTATACAGTAATAAGGTTCCATTATGATTTCTGCAAGTCTATATCATACTATATGTATTGTTACATAACGATTTAATATACACGAGACTGGTGGGTGGGGAAGGGGAATGAGGGAGGGTGGAGGTTGGTTGTGTAATGTTTGTTTTTGGTTCAAATTCACTAGTATATTAAAAGTTGTATTGTGGTAACTGTTCATAGAGACTAGCAGTAATCATAATGGAACCTTATTACTGTATAAGGCTAGTAAACATGGAGTTGAACGCTGTTCACGATCATATTAATTGTTTATCTTTATGAACACAGATATTACATTGTAATTACCTGCATGTCAATGTTATATGTTGTTGGACTCGGTTGTCCCCCCTCCACCCCACTTTCCCCTAGTTGGGGTACCTTGACTATCACTGCGGCGTTGCCACATGTACGGAGTCGTCTGTGAGGTGAGAACCATTACATATGCGGGCAACCCTACCTAAGGGAGTTAAGAATAGTGAATTGAATGTTCAATCTAAATGGAGGAAAAAGAAATCGCAGATAGAAATATAGCCTACAAGAGGTATAAAGGGGGCCATGGCAGCAGCACTTTCTAACTTATATAGATTTACATAGAAATGTTAAGAGTTGATGTAAAGAAAACCTCAAAATTTTACGACTGCGTTAAAACAGAAATCCTTTGAGGGGCAATATTGGGCCACTGGTAGACTCGGGTGGTAACTTAACAAATAACTAATGGGAAAATAACAATAATTTTAAATACTTTTATACAGTTGAAGATACTTTTTTTGGATCACCTGAAGATCGGGGCCCCCAGCCTTCTTTAGTTAGCTTTATAAGGCTAACTAACGAAAATATCACTACCTAACCTAACCAATCGTCAAGGGCGTACAGTTTGCCTAACGATTGGTCGTGATATTTTCGGCAGTTAGCCTTATAAGGTTAACTAGAGAAGGCTGGGGGCCCTGATCTTCAGGTGATCCCTTTTTTTTTTTTATTCCGGAGGTTAGTAATATGCTTAGTGCCGTAAATGGGACTTTTCATTGCTTACTGACATACAGTAACTGTTTGCACTGGAGAAATTTTGCACTGTATAGATAAGTTAAAAATTAACAAATGGCCATGTCCGGACTATTTTTACCCAAAGCACTTAAAAGAGTTAAAGAATGAAATACTCGGTCCTTTAGTTAAAATTTGTAATAAATCTTTATCACAAGGGGGTTGTTCCTCCAGATTTTAAATTGGCTAATGTAACTCCGATTTTTAAAAAAGGGAATAAACAACAGGCCGGTAACTATAGGTCTATTAGTTTAACTTCTACAACTGGAAGGCTTTTAGAAACAGTCATTGGAGATCGTATGGTCGTGCATCTTGAAAACAACAATCTTATAAAACAAAGCCATCATGGGTTTCGTTAAAATAAATCTTGTTCAACAAATTTATTTGAATTTTTTCATTTTGTCATCGGTATTTATGACTGTAGTAGAGCTGTAGATATAATATACTCTTATTTATGTTTCCAAAAGGCGTTTGACAAAGTTCCCCATAGACGATTGTTAGAAAAACTTAAGCTCAGGGAATAAGGGGTCAGGGTCTTAATTGTATTGATAATTATTGGTTAACTGGTAGAAAACAGAAGGTAGTAATTAATGGGAATGAGTCAGGATGGGCTAATGTAACTAGCGGTATTCCGCAAGGGTCCGTTTTGGGACTGGTCCTTTTCATAATATATGTCAACAATCTTTATGTGAATTGAGTAAGTAAAATTTTTAAAATGCCGACGATACTAAAATTGCGAATAAAGCAATTACTGTAGTTTACTAGATAACGAGAATCTACAGGGCGGTCTTAATTAATAGAGTGGTCTAATTAGTGGCAAATGAAATTTAACATAGGTAAATGTAAAGTCATGCATATAGGTTATCACAACCGTAAATTTAACTATAGCTACTATGGGAAATAGTGTGTTAAACGAAGTGTCTGAAGAAAAAGATTTAGGTATCATTGTCACTAAAATTTTGAAGTTCTCAAAACAATGCTCAATCGCGAGCAGTAAAACTAATAGAGTATTGGGTTTAATGTCTCGTAATTTTGAATATAAATCCAAATATACTGTTTTCCCTTAAATGATGTAATAGTAGTAGGAGGTGCTGGTCTGGTCTGGTTACAGAGCGCTGGGTGTTGTCACTGTGAGAATGCTCGGGAATCAAAATCTTCGAAAAAGATTACAAAGGGGAGTTATAAGGGAGTTGGGGATAGTAATGTCCCCTTTTGATCGTAAATGTAGTAGGAAGCGCTGGTCGGGTCTGATATCAGAGTATTGGGAATTCTCAAATGATGGATTGTTTTACTTTTTATTGATGTGGTTCTAAAAAATGAAAATTCTCGGCAGTCAAAACTTCCAAATAGCCAATTAAATTATTTTGGGAAACCACTCCTCTCCCTATTCTTTCTTTGTTTCGCTCTTTCCTTCCTTTTTTTTCTCTATTATTAAAAGGGTGCTGCTTGAGGGAGGGCTAGTTAAGATAGAGTAGAAGTTGTATTGTTCCCTTTGTAATCTATGTAGTAGGATGCGCTGGTCGGGTCTGGTTTCGAAGTATTGGGCGTTCCCAGATGATACCCTATTGGTAGAGAATGGAAGCTCGACGGGATCACTTGGGAGCCAAAACCTCCGAATAGATGTTTACGATTTTAGGGACACTACTTGGGTTTATAGTGTAGGAATGTTAGTACTTTTCAGTTAAATCGCGGAATATATAACGTAGAAGAAATTTTATAGTTTTATATAGAAGTGGTGATGTTCCCTTTTGAATAAATGTAGGAGGAGGTGCTGGCCAGGTCTGGTTTCAGAGCACTGGGAGTTCTCAGATGATGGGAAGCATGATGAGATCTTTTGGAAGTCAAAACCTTCGAATAGTCATACTCATCTCCAGAGAAGCTACTTAGTTATAGTGGAACTTCAGTTTCAAATATTGTACATCAAATTTCTCAATAAAAATAAACAAATTTCTCAATAAAAATAAACAAATTTCGCAAATGAAAATGATGCATATTATTCCCCATTATGCATAGGGAATTCTTAAATTGTAGGTCTGGCCAGTTGGAGGTACCATCTGGACCACTGCTCCATTATGTTTGTTTAAAAATTTCCTCCTACTCTTAGATTTCTCCGATTGTTTTGTGCCCCGATCAACCATCGATCAACTCACTTTTGATCACTTGTCTCATAAACACCTCTAAGTGGGAGACTTAAATTCGTCGTAGCGGCAACAACGGATGATTACCCACGAAATGCTTTCATTCTCCATAAGGGACAGGTACACGGGGATAGATATAGGGACCCTCCACTGATATTCCTCGTCAGAAAGATATTTTTTCTACTCTCGTGGTGGAACAACACCCCGAAGTATGAACAACACAATATATCACTCGCCGCATAAACACCTTTCACGGCGGGAGACCCAAGTTAATACTCTCAACATTCAGAGTTGGCAGACACATCCACATGGCAAACATCCAATTACAGAAAACATGTTCAGACACACTTCTACCTTGTTAATAGACTAAAGAAATGTTTTATGGAAATGCGTAGTAATATCTAGGTAATCGGACGCAATATATGATAAATCTTCGGTACGGTGGCTTTGGCAGGCTATGGAGAAATGCTGCAACGACGAGATGATGACTTCTTGTACATAATAAGTAAATAAAAATTCCCTTAAAAAATGTATGGCATAGATTAGATTAATAGTTCAGTATTCACGCTATCCTTTATTTTCGGCTGTCATCTAATGCGTAAATGAGTAAACGAGGTAAATGTACGCATCGTGTGAATGAACTCTAAAGCCAATCTTTTCCTACTTTTCCGTAAATCATCTTTAACCACTATTTTCTGTCAGTAGTGGCTGGCGTAGGAGGGAGAGAGCCTTGTCTGTTCTATACTTTATTACTACTAACTATTCCTGCGTGAAAGTTTACGCGTCTCTAAGTGAAAGCATGGTATAAGTTTTCAATATTTTTTTTTCCATTGCTATTTCTGACTTTCTTGGGCTTAGGATCTTAGGATCTCTGTTAGTCTGTGACTCTGTAACTCGGATAATATGTACCCGACATTTACACAACTGATGAAATAGTATCCAAACTTTAAAGTCAACAAATTAAATAGTTAATTCGCACAATTAATATTTATTTTTTATAAAACAGAGTAACCCACTTCCCCAGCGATTCTTTTTCAGTGAAAATCACTCGCCAAAGTACATTAAAACTCAACGCGAAATATATATATATATATACAGGGTGGGCCGTAAGTTTCCATACATAGGAAAAATTAAACGTTTGTTTTTATGTTTCAGATACCCTAAGAATATGCGTTTGACGTAAGATCTTGTTTACTGATGAAGCAAATTTTTACGTCAATGGAGAGGTTAATCGGCAAAACATACGTTATTGGAGTAATGCTAACCCTAACTGGCTGAGTCCGACGAAGATGCAAGGTGCCGGTAAAGTGATGGTGTGGGCCGGGATATGGGGTGACAGAATTATTGGACCAATTTTTGTCAGTGGAAATCTTAATGCCGAAAGGTATCTTAACATGTTGCAAGAAGAGATTTTCCCATCCCTGCTAAACGAGGAAGGTAACTTCCCAGTTTACTTCCAGCAAGATGGAGCTCCACCTCATTATGGTCTTCACGTGCGTCGGTATTTGGATCAGCAGCAGCAGTTTCCGGATGCTTGGATTGGTCGGCGTGGTCCTGTGGAGTGGCCTCCCAGATCCCCAGATCTCACCCCCTCACCCCCCTTGATTTCTATCTTTGGGGGCACTTGAAGGCCATGGTGTATCAGGAAAAGATACGAGACATAAATCATCTAAAGGAATGTATCACCAACGCCATTACAAGCATAACGTCAACTGTGCTAATGCGTGTTCATCAACAGTGGGGAACACGTATTGAAATGTGTTTTCAAAACAATGGCAACCACGTAGAGCATATTATATAAATAAAAATGGTTGTCCATAAAAAAATGTTTATTTTTCTTATGTATGGAAACTTACGGCCCACCCTGTATGTATATATATATATATACCGGGTGTCCGAGAATTATCTGTACAATTTTTGGCTGTTATTAAAAGTCAACCATGAAGTGTAGAAATTCCAGTGTTGTCCCATTTTACAGAGAATCTCATTAAGTTTTTTCTGATACCACGTTTTGACAAGTCTTTTAGAAATGTACGCGGGTGACAGACATTGATGATTTAAAAGCAAGAATCACAGCTGCTATTGAGCGAATTGATGTGGATATGCTGCAGAGTACATGGCAACATTTGGAGTATCGATTGGATGTTTTGCGAATCACTAATGGTGCACATATCGAATGTTTGTAACAACGTTACTTTAATAAAAGAAACTTTTGAAAATACAGATTCTAAATAATCTTGTTTAAGAATTTTACGTGTGTTATCAAGAATTTTATTAAAAGATGAAATTGTACAGATAATGTTCGGACACACTGGAATTTCTAAAAAACTTGTCAAAACGTGGTATCAGAAAAAACTTAATGAAATTCTCTGTAAAATGGGACAACACTGGAATTTCTACACTTCATGGTTGACTTTTAATAACAGCCAAAAATTGTACAGATAATTCTCGGACACCCTGTGTGTGTGTATATATATATATATATATATATATGCCTTGGTGGTGTAATGGTTAGCCTCGCTGACTACGAATCCATCGGCCCCGGGATCGAGACCCGGTGACGGCAGGCGGCGTGCAGCAAAACTCCGCTGTTCATTCTTCCACAATAAAAAACAATTGGTTGGTTGATAAATGGGTTCCCTGGGTAGACTAGTGGTTAAGACAATGGGCTGGTGGTGGGGCGTGATTCGGATTCCACGTTAAACTGTAGGTCTAAGGTGGAGTGACAAGCTTGACCTTCGTCAGAATGAATAATTCGGGCGGAAGCAAAACCAAGGTAATTTTATTTTTTATGTTATAAAGCAGAGTCTACTCCAACTAAATGCATTGATTCATGTTGAGAGCTTGCTTCATTTGCATTAATTTTTTGTCTTTAAATTAAAAATATGGTAAAAACATTTTTTTTTTTTTGCAGACTTTGCAGAGAGCGAAAAGATTCTGAATGATGTTGTGTGTAAGGCCCCTGTCCTAAAAGACATGTTTGGATACTACAACACAAAACTTAAAGGTAATTTCTTTAATCAGTCAATCGATGAATTACTTTTTATTGATTAAAAAAATTAAATTTTTTAATTTGAACAAATACGAGTACTTCTGACCTGCGTTTGACGCCTTTGCAGCATCCCTCTCATTTCGGGTATTTTTATAGTACTAGTTTACAGGGTTGGCAAAAACCCGGGTTTTTCACAAAATCGACCCAACTGGGCTTTTGCTGGGTTGAAATTTTTTTTAGAAAGGTTCGATAATTATATAGTGCCTAATATCTCTATTATTTTATTAATTTATTTATCTAATCTACAATATATATTAAAAATACATCTTTATTTCGCAGAAAGTTCAGATGTGAGAGATAATAATTTTAATTTTAGATCTTTCTTTAGATCTTTCAGCTTTATTTAGACCTAACTCAAATTTAAATTTTTAAGATGCCAAAGAGTTATAGAGGTGGAAAATCTAAAGCTAGCGAATGGGACGAGGTCAGGGCCGTTTCCTGGCATAAGCAGACTAAGCGGCCGCTTAGGGCCCCGCTGCTACTAGGGGGCCCCTAGACAGGCTCCCAGGTCATAGCTCAGTGGGCAAGAATACGAATATAGCTGAAGTTATTATTAATATTACTGTTATTATTATTATTGTCGTATTAATTAAAGTTTTTGTATGAGGCAAATGTGATAAAACGGAGACAAACGAAACGTTTTGGTCGTTATGTATAAATAACTATTGTGAGATCTTATTTCTATATTATTTAACTTTATTCTTACTATATGCTTATACTTTCCTAAATGCTTCATTTTTCTAGTATTGTAAAACATTATTATTATTATTATCATCATTATTATCATCATTATTATCATCATCATCATTATTTAGCAGATTAGTTGTGGTTAACTAGATGTGACTTCGTGCATCTTGGAAAATGAAACGACATTATCCATCAGGAGCTGAAAAACGAAAATAGAGGAGGAGAAGCTTTCCAGTAGCACAGATGAGATGTGCCACTTGTATATTCTTAAAATTACAGTTCAGGCAACTATGTTAGGTAGACCATCAAGCTAGGCAAGTGCTCAGGAATCGTGTAGAGTAAGCTAGTCTCTGTAATATTTATATTTCGAAATGTGAAATTTAATGGATCACATCACCTCAAATTCTGTTCACACAGATCAATTATCAAACAAGATAAGAGAGTATTTTGGCAAAATCTAACAGAATATGTAATGTTATGTTCTTCTCAGGAGCACTACTGAAATATTTGGAAAAGCCATCCTCAGCAAAGCCTGATGAGCATCATGAGCCAACAGCAGGACCATCCTCTATGCAACCTCAAACACCAGTAGAAGTAGAGCCTGATGAACCAACAAGTGGCCCATCTTCTGTTCAGCTTCAAACACCACACACAGGCATTTCTACTGAGCAACAAGAACCAAGATCTGCTCCACCGCTTGATCCGTATGACTGGCCAGTTGTCCTGTCAGATGCCTTGAAGACAGATCTGGTGTCTCGAGGACCATTTCAAATCAGTCCAGATTTCACATTCCCTAAAATTGAGGACGGTAGAAGCTTTCATCACCATTACATGTACAGAACATTAATTAATGGGGAAAAAATAAAGCGAAGCGGGCTGATGTACTCCAGAAGGAATAATGCCCTTTATTGCTTCTGCTGCAAGGTGTTTTCAAGGAAGTCGTACAAACTAATTACGGATGGACTTTCAGACTGGATAAACGTTGGTTCGCTTCTGAAAGGCATGAAAATAGTTCAGAACATTCAGATAACATGGAAGGATCTGGAACTGCGGCTAAAAACTGGGAGAACCATTGACCAAACTGAAATGTCATTAATGGAGGTAGAGCGAAGATGCTGGCGAGATGTTCTCACACGTCTTGTAAGTATAATCCAATCACTGGCAGAGAGAAACCTTGCTTTCAGGGGGTCTTCCTCTACATTGTACAATCGAGACAATGGCAACTTCTTGAAGGAGGTTGAGCTGCTTGCCAAATTTGATCCAGTGATGAAACAACACATCAGCAGTCGAAAGTGGCCAATATAGTCATTCAAATTACCGAGGAAACATCATTCAAAATGAGCTCAGTGGGTCCATTAGTGGGAAGATCTTGGATGCCATTGTTGCAGAAATAAAACAACCTAAATATTACTCACTCATTTTAGACTGCACTCCAGACATAAGCCACCAAGAACAAATGTCGATTATTATCAGAACTGTTAAAATGGGTGAAGTACCAGAGATAAAAGAATACTCCTTGGGCTTTCTTGAGGCTTCAGGAAGTACAGGGCTGGGTTTATCAGTTCCGATTCTGAAGAGACTAGATGAACTGAATATTCACTTTGATGACTGCAGAGGACAGTCATATGACAACGGAGCGAATATGAAGGGCAAGAACAAAGGTGTTCACTCACGTAGGGTGATTCAAAAAAATCAAAGTTTTTTTTTTTAATTGTTCAACCTGTATTTTTGTTCCCTATGACAAAAAAGTAGTGTATGCCAAATTTGGTGAATTTTAAATAAAATTTACTATGTGCTACCAGGCGTCAAAGTTTCCCTTTTTTTCAATTTGTTTGTTTTTACAACTTATGATTTTATGTTTAATTGTTTATATTTCAGAATTTTTAATTAATGGTTTATATACTAGCTTGCTTTTAATTGTTGCTTGGAACTCGTAATTTTGATACCAATTAATCGATTATGGAAGCTAGGCCTAACTCACCATCACCCAGTTGCGAGAAGTTCTACAAGAAAAGAAACTGAAGTATGGCTAATTGGGCAGCCCTCTGCAGTACTAAAAACATCCGTATTACCATCAGAGAAGGAAATGATGGCCCTCTTCATGCACTACAGAAATATTAAAGCGAGGCATTAGAGAATCATGCTGCTCTACTGCAGATGATGTGCTAGCAGTTTGGAAAAAAGCAGGAATACCAGCAAAACAAAGAATACATGTAGTAGATAAAATTCAAGGAATACTAAAGGAATGGCAGCTGCTTAAGAAAAACAAAGCAAACAAATTGAAAAGATCACAAAATTTAAATAATAAAGAAGAAAAATGGAAAGATAAACTGGAAAACTTATTTGACATTGCTCATGAGAATGCTATGCAGCTTATAAAAATAGAAGATAAGAAATTCTTGAAAATGCAACGTGAGAAAGGACGTCGTGGAAAAATGGGTACCATTGATAAGGCTGTTGCTAAAAACGAGCAAAGAGCAGCAGAAAAGCAACAACGGTATGAAAAGAGGAAAGCAGAAGAAGAGATCAAAAGAAAGAAGAATGAAGAGGCTGTCATACTCACCAGTACATCATCAGAATCAGAGGAGAGTAAAAGTGATGAATCTGGTTTCTGTGCTGCACAACCTTCAACATGGAAAAGTAAGGTAGGCAAACGTAGAAAATTGTTTGATGATAAATTAATTATTAGGAAGTCTTGATGTTGCAAAATTGAGTGACAGAAATGCGTCTCTAGTTTTAATGCAAACAATCAGACATCGCTTGAATGGGTCATCTGCGAACAAATAAAATGCGTGTGTTTCGATACAACGGCAGCCAATATTGGTCCTAGAAATGGTGCAGCTATTCTTCTAGAACAAAAATTCGACAACGATTTATTGTGGCTGGCATGTCGACACCACATATTTGAAATTATGCTGGAAGCTGTTGTTTGAAAGTCTTTATCACCATCTTCTGGCCCAGATATAGTCCTTTTTAAGAAGTTCAGAGAAAAATGGTCAAGCATTAATAAGGAGGACTACGAAACAGCATTATCAGATCCAGATATCTATGAAAATATTCATGACATCAAAGATGACATAATTATATTTGCAGCAAATCAACTAGATACATTCCAACCAAGAGACGATTACCTACAACTATTGCAGTTAACAATTATTTTTTGGGGAGGTGAACCAAAAGGTGGAATCAAATTTAAACATCCAGCGGGACTTCATCGGGCTAGGTGGATGGCCAAAATTACATATTCATTAAAAACTTTTATGTTCAAATCTCAGTTCAAAATTTCAGTAAAAGACAAAAAAGGACTAAAAGACATCTGTCTATTTGCTACTAGGTTATATGTAAAGGCATGGTTTACAGCTCCTGTGCCATCTTGCGCTCCTCGTCTTGATCTGGAAATTATTACAGAATCTTGTAGTCTACAAACAAATAAATGAGACAATTGCATTTGTTGCTATTAAAAAACTGGTAGCCTTGGCCTTTTATGATGATGAAGTGCCTACTGAAACGAAAAACAAAATTGTAAAGGCCTTGCAAAATACAACAGAAACTCTTCCTGCAAAACGGGCTTTTCTAGATCCTGCACTTATTCCAACGAATAAATTAGAAGATTTTGCCACATCAAATACTCAAAGATTCTTTACAATAACAGAATTTAGTTCAAAATTTTTACTCAAAGATGCTAAAGAATGGCATAATGATGAAGAGTATAACTCCGCTAAGAAATCTATCAAACAGTGGAAAGTCGTGAATAATATAGCGGAAAGAGGAGTAAAATTAATGGATGAATATAATAAAATACTAACACATGACGAAGATCAAAAACAATTCTTGCTACAAGTAGTGAAAAACTACAGGGCTGTTTACCCTGATAGAAAGAAAAACATTGATGAAGTAAGGACAGCTAATGTCTCAAATATCATGCTAGTTTAATTATGCATGCTTGTGGTTATGGTAGGACCTACGGGGGAGCTTTCCACATTAAAAAAAAGCAATGCGCCTTGTACTGTATCCCCTGGGTGGTGTGGAAAAATTTGACAATTTGAGTCGTTCTGTCAATTTTTAATTGCTGGTAGCAACCCCTAAAAATTAAAAATTTGCTAAAATATTTTAGGATAGTTGTTTTTATGCTGAAATGAACCATTTAAAGGGTTGAACACATTAAAATTTAAAAAAAAATTTTTTACCCCCATATTTGAATCACCCTAGACCGTCACTGTTCAGGCAAGGTTATTAGAGAAGAACTGTCGTGCACTCTATGTTCCATGTGGGGCTCACACTCTGAATCTTGTAGTGGCTGATGCAGCTAAAGCTTCCACAGATGCCATCAGCTTCTTTGGCAACGTACAAAAATTGTACAACCTTTTTGCAGCAGCTACACAAAGATGGACAATCCTAAAGAAGCACGTGAACATAACACTCAAGTCTTGGAGTGAAACCAGGTGGGAGAGCCGGCTTAAGAGCATTGAGGCTGTGCGATACAGAGCCACAACATCAGAGAGGCCCTGTTGGAAGTCAGAAACAATGCCACAGATGCCATAGCCAGGACTGAAGCACAAGCACTTGCAGAGGAGGTAGGGTCTCATCGTTTTCAGATTTGCACAGTAGTATGGTATGACATTCTCCATGCAGTTAACGATGTGAGCAAACTTCTGCAGTCTCCTACAATGCAGTTTGATGTGGCAGTCAACCTCCTCACAAAAACAAAAGACTCACTCACCAGCTACAGAAACACAGGTTTTGTTGCAGCACAAGTCGTAGCTAGGGACATATGTGAGGAAATGAATGTGGAGGCTGTGCTGAAGGAGAAGAGGCTCAGATCCACAAAAAAGCACTTTGCTTACGGAGCTCCTGACGAACCATTTACAGAAGCCTTAAAGAGGCTGGAAGTCAAATTTTTCAATGTGGTGGTGGATTGTGCCATCGGGTCAATAAATGAGAGATTCAAAACATTAGATGATGTGAGGGACATATTTGGGGTTCTCCTAAACTTCACCACAATGAACAAGGAAGACTTGTCCTGCAAGTGTGGAAAGCTCTCTAAGATACTGAGCTCTGGAGCTGACTCTGACAATGATGGAAAAGAACTGGCTCTCGAAATTAAGAACTTGCCGAAATTAAGAACTTGCCGAAATTAAGAACTTGCCGAAATTAAGAACTTGCCGAAATTAAGAACTTGCCGAAATTAAGAACTTGCCGAAATTAAGAACTTGCCGAAATTAAGAACTTGCCGAAATTAAGAACTTGCCGAAATTAAGAACTTGCCGAAATTAAGAACTTGCCGAAATTAAGAACTTGCCGAAATTAAGAACTTGCCGAAATTAAGAACTTGCCGAAATTAAGAACTTGCCGAAATTAAGAACTTGCCGAAATTAAGAACTTGCCGAAATTAAGAACTTGCCGAAATTAAGAACTTGCCGAAATTAAGAACTTGCCGAAATTAAGAACTTGCCGAAATTAAGAACTTGCCGAAATTAAGAACTTGCCGAAATTAAGAACTTGCCGAAATTAAGAACTTGGGTGGAAAATTTGGTATTCCATACTGGTGGTTGGTCAGTACCCCAACCAAGCAATTCAGTTTATTTGAAAAAAGCAAAATTTGCGTTTGATCAGTTTGGTTAAGTATTTTTGCCAATTCAGCTTATTTGGCATTGAGCCCAATTGTTGTTTGCATTGAAGATGAGTGCAGCTGAATTGAACAAGTTTAAAAAAAAGGAGAAGCGCCTACAAAGGTCTAATTACAAAGGTCATTGCCACTATAAATTCTGCCATAGAGCAAGAGGATTTAAGCTTAGTGACTGCGCAGCTTTCCATATTAGAAACTAAAAAAGTTGCTCTAAGTCAGTGGTCGGGGAACAGGGGTAAATTACCCCAAATGGGGTAAATTTAAAAATTTTGGGGGTAATGCGTGCGGTATGAGAGACACTTCCCTCAGAGCCTCAGTCGTGTGTATGGTATCATGAAACGAAGAGGTGCGTTTAGTGCTTGACACTTTGTGCTGATATTTTTTTCGTATATTTTTATTTTATTTTGTTACATAAATGTGGCGTTATTCTAAATTTTAGAATATTACGAATTTACGTCCTGATTTTGATGTTGTTGTATCAAAAATGAAACCATCATTTTTCCAAAACCTGAAGTGATGTTTTGAATGAAATTCTTCAGTTCTTCAATCCTTTTTACTAATTTTGTTTGTGTGCTATTCTTATGCCAGCATGTGACTTTTTTTTATTTCTCCATAATAATGGATCCAATAAACATTTTTTGAATTTGAATTTTTTGTATACCATATGCAACAATTTTAAGAGCAATTGGCTTGTTTTTGTTTACTTTGAAGTCTGGGGGTAATTTCATTTTACTCAAATAGATTTTTGGGTAATACCCAAAAAAGTTCCCCGACCCATGCTCTAAGTGAAGTAAATGTTAAAATTGAGGCTCTTATAGAAGAGGATGAAATAGAAAATAACAATTTACTTTGAAGAGAATTATTGACGATATAATTAAAGTATGCCACCGAGCAAAAGAGTTTAGCAGCTCAGTACAGTTAGAGACCAGGTCTAATAATGAAACACAACCCTCAACAAATGGTGTTTGTGAAGTTAAGGTTAACAGATCTGCAGTTCAATTACCGAGGCTTGTACTCAAAACATTTTCTGAGAGTATTCAGGAATGGCAAGGATGGGCAGACAGTTTTCAATCAGCAGTTCATTCTAGTCAAGTGTTAAGTGCGGTGGAGAAGTTTAATTATTTGCAGTCCCTCTTGGAAGGGGAGGCAGCAAAGACAATAGCAGGATTAGCATTAACAGAGGCTAATTATAATGTGGCTTCCAAATGGATATTAAAGAAACGGTTTGGTAAGCCAGAGATCTTGATTAAAAGCCACCTCCGTGAACTTTTAGCTATACCTCCTGTTAATAATCCAATAGTGTCAAGGAGTTACGGCAGTTATATGATGAATTTGAAGTTAGAACTAGGTCCCTGGACAACTTGGGTGTAGGAATGGAAAGGTATGGTATAATGTTGGTCACTATACTGGAGTCTAAATTGCCTAGCTCAATTTTGCTTGAATTAAGTAGGGGACACACTACAGAACATGTGTACATCCCCCTTCAGCAGATGTTAAGTCTTTTAGGCACAGAATTAGCAAGACGAGAGGGAATTGAGTTTGCACAGTGGGATGTTAAACAAGGGGACAAAGGCAGGCACAGCACCAAGGTTTCTACAAAAAGGAATAGCCCAGGTACAGTGTCAGCTCTACATGCATCCTCTGAGAATAAATTAAAGGGAATCAAGGAATGCATATTTTGCGAAGGCAACCACAAGTCATATAAATGTGAGGTGGCTGAGGCTTTACCTTTTGAGGTAAAGGTCACAGAGCAAGGTTTTGTAAGTTTAAAATTTTGTGCAAAAAAAATGTCATGGCAGGCATCAGCCATTATTGTGTGAAAACACTCCTAGTAGGCCTACCCCAGAAGTAGAGACATCAGTGGCACATGCCACTGCTATAAAAGGGAGTAAAAGTATAGGGGGATTATTGCAAACAGCTGCAGCCTTATTAATTGGGAATGATGGAGAAGCTACTGTAAGAGTGTTGTTTGATAGTGGTAGCCAGTGTAGCTTTATTAAGACCAGAATTTCCAGAAAATTGAAGTTTAAAGAACTTAACCCTTTAACGACGGATGGTACCTTAAGGTCCACCAGAAATAATAATACAAATTGTACTACAATGCTTTTTCTATAAATGTTTCTACATGTTTATATAGAGATGGCATTTAGTTGTCGGGAAAGGAACCCAAAATGTGTATCACTTCAGTGACTAGTTACTAAAATATTTAGTTTTGAGTAACGATTAAACCTATACGTTCTGGTAACAAGAGTGGCCGCATATGCTGCGGACTCGTCCTTAAAGGGTTAAGAGGGAAAATTTAAGAATTTCTGGGTTTAGGGGTTCCGTTCAAAACCGAACCAAAGTTAAGAAGGTAGAAGTTCTGGTTAAGGGGTTGTTACCACAAAGTCCCACTATCAAGGTCCAAGCTGTAGAGATTGAGGAACTTTGTGCTCCAGTCACTACTTGTTTAGATATGGGATGTGTCCAAGAATTGCAAGTTAAAGGAATTAATTTGGGCAATAATAAGTTTGAAGGAACAGAAGATATTAGTCTTTTGATTGGGGCTGACTATTATTGGGACTTCATCACTGGTAATATTGTCCGTACATCTCGAGGTCCGGTAGCTATTAAAAGTAAGCTAGGCTGGATGGTACATGGTAGCTATTGCAATGAAATGGAGGTTAAAGCTCTTTTTGTTAAGATTGAGGAGAACAGCCATGGTTTGGAAAGGCATTTAAAAGCGTTTTGGGAACTTGAATCCATTGGCATAAAGTACAAACAGGCAAGTACAGTGAACAGTGATGTTTTAGAGCAATTTGAAAAAGGGATTGGGTTTAGAGATGGTTGCTATGAAGTTGGCCTCCCTTGGAAGGATTCTTGCAAACCCAGTTCAAACCTTCAGCTAGCTAATCGGAGGTTGGAGACTTCATTGTACAGGCTAAGAAAAAATGAGGAGTTATTAATTGAATACAATGAGGCCATCCTAAGCTATGTAAGGGAGGGCTATGCTGAAAGGGTGCAAGGTGAGCTGGTGAGCCAGGAGACACATTATCTGCCACACCATGCAGTGGTACGGCGGGACAAAACTACCACCAAACTGAGGGTAGTTTTTGATTTCTCAGCCAAGGACAAAGGTGGTGTGTCTTTGAATGACTGTTTGGATGCTGGGCCAAATTTATATGCAGATTTATTTTCCTTGTTACTGAGACTCAGGTTTGGTAGAGTAGCATTGACTGCAGATGTGAAGCAAGCTTTTGCGGATGAAGTTAAAACCAGAGGACAGAGATGCAGTAAGGTATCTATGGATGGATCCGAAAGACTTGGAAAATGAACCTAAGGTTCAAGCATATAGAATGAAGTCAGTGTTGTTTGGCCTCAGCTCTAGTCCATTTCTGTTGGCAGCTACTATGCAGTACCATTTTAAGAAATATTCTGAAGTCTATCCTAACACTATTGAACACGTAAGGAAAAATTTTTATGTTGATGATTTGCTGTGTTCCGTGGATAATAGAAATGGCTAAACAGATATTCAGGGAGGCTAGAGCTATAATGACGAGACTGGCATGGAGCTTAGAAAATGGCAGACCAATCATTCTCAATTACAACAGTTTATGAGTCAGTCCTGTGTAGTACCTGATGCAGCAGAAAGTATTGAGGATTCTGTATTAAGGAGTTGTGGGAAGTAGACGCAAAAGTGCTAGGCATTGTTTGGCAGCAAGGAGAGGATTTGTTTACCTTCAATGGGAAATCTTTAGTAGAGCTGGCTGAGAATGAGACAAGGTGGACAAAACGTACAGCTCTTAGTTTGGCTTCAAAGGTCTTTGATCCTCTTGGATTCCTGGCTCCATTTGTGATAAAGTAAAAATTTGGTTTCAGAGCCTCTGGGAAATTGGACTTGGTTGGGACCAAGAGTTACCTGATCATATGGTGGTAAGGTGGAAATATTGGTTCAAAGAATTGGCACATCTTGGAGACATTGAAATCCTAAGATGGTACTTTGGAGAGTTGAACAATAGTCCAGACAATTTGGAGCTGCACATCTTTTGTGATGCAAGTGAGGAAGCCTATGCAACTTATATTTATATAAGAGGCACATTCAAAGAGGAAGTAAGTTGCAGGTTGGTTGCTGCAAAGAGCAGAGTAGCACCTTTGAAAAGGCTCTCTGTTCCAAGGTTGGAATTGATGGGTGCAGTTATTGCTAGTCGGCTTGCAGTTACAGTGCAAAAGTCTTTGGCCCTCTATGAAATTCCAAGCTATTATTGGACAGACTCCACTATAGTTTGGCACTGGTTAAGGAGCCAGGCAAGGAAATGGAAACCATTTGCTGCCAATAGGGTGGAGGAAATTCAAGCGCACACAGATCCCAAGCAATGGAAGCATTGTCCAGGCACCCAAAAACCAGCTGATTTACCAACACGAGGAATTTCAGTGAAAGATCTTGCACAGTCAAGTTTGTGGTGGAATGGGCCAGAGTGGCTAAAACTTGGAAGCGAAAACTGTCCTAATCAGCCTATTGTAGGAGAATGCCAGGCTCAAGAAGAATGGGTGAGTGAAATGAGAAAATACACTGTGAACAGTTGTCAAGTTATGCAGCAGGACCCCATATTGAGGCTTCAGGACATTAGCAGTCTGAAAAGGTTAAGAGTGACAGCATGGATATATAGATTTACCAACAATATTAAGAGAGAAACAAGAAGGGAAGGAATTCTGAGCAGTAAGGAGATTCAGCAAGCCAGGCAATACTGGGTGGTATATGTGCAGAAGGAAAAGTTTGGTGAAGAGAGGGAATTGCTCACCAGCCGTCCATTACAGGTTCTACCAACACATTCTGCTCTCAAGGGTTTGGATGTGTTTTTGGATCAGGATTTATTGAGAGTAGGAGGTAGACTACAGTTTTCTGGGCTTCCAGAGGAAAAAAGACATCCAATTTTGCTACCTTCTGGGGGCACTTTGTGGAACTTTTGATCCTGGATACTCATCATAAGTTGTTACGTGCTGGAGTTAGAGAAGTGATAATAGAGATCAGACAACAGTTTTGGATTCCCAAAATTAGACAAGTAGTAAAAAGGTCTTGCATAAATGTGTGGTTTGCAAGCGTTGGAGTGCAAAGCCTTATTATGAAAAGGTGGCTCCACTTCCAAGAGAACGGTGTGTCTATACTGCCCCATTTGATGTAGTGGGAGTAGACTTCGCAGGTCCAGTCTATGTGTATGAGCAAGGCGAGTCTACCAAAGGTTATATATGTCTTTTCACATGTGCTACCACCAGAGCAATCCATTTGGAGTTAGTAAGCAACTTTAGTGATGTAATTCTTTTGGCCTTTAAAAGGTTTGTGAACAGAAGGGGTTTCCCAAATAAAATCATATCGGATAATGCAAAAACCTTCAAAAATGCTGCAAAGGAACTCCAAGAAGTTTGGTCCTTGCTAAAAGAGGAAGGATTCCAATCCTACTTTTCACACCAAGGGGTACAGTGGGAGTTTATTGTTGAGAGAGCACCATGGTGGGGAGGATTTTGGGAAAGGCTAGTGAGAAGTGTAAAGTGTCCATTAAAGAAACTTTTAGCTAATGCTCATTTGAGCAAAGAAGAATTCTGCACTGTTTTGTGTGAAGTAGAAGCAATGGTGAACAGTAGGCCTATCACTTTTGTTTATAACAGTATGCAGGATGCAGAGCCATTGACACCAAATCATTTTCTTTGTGGTAAACGATTAACATCAAGCCCCAGTGTGCCAGAAGACTTGCAGCCTATCCAGAGCACTCAAGGAGAGTTAACCATGAAGGTTCAGGTACCTTGAAGAGCTACAAGATCAGTTATGGAAGAGGTGGCAGATGGAATACTTGCCAGAACTCAATTATTACCCATCAGGCAATGTAAAGGGCTCCAATGCAAATTGTATCAAGGTGGGAGAAGTGGTAATGATTGCGGATGAAAGACCAAGGCAATGCTGGAAGCTTGGCATAATTGAAGAGCTGTTTGTTGGCAAAGAGTGTTAGAAAATCTAGAAGAGGAAGAACCATTGTTGTCCCAAGGCGATATGATGACTAAGCTGACTGATGCAGCATTGCTTGTATACAGGGTGTCCCATAAGTCCGGCATCATAGGAGAAATTCATATTTTTCTTTCTCTACAAACCATAATTTATGCTCGGGATGCCAATTTCCCGTCCACCATTCTGTTCAGTTATGAGGTTGTTTTTTATGGAAATGGTGAGGTAAATCGACAGAACACCCGCTATTGGTCTCAAAACAACCCTCACTGGTACACCTCTTCAAAGGAACAAGGTGCATCTCGGGTGATGGTATGGTGTGGCATTTGGAAGGATCGCATCATAGGCCCCCTCTTTTTCGATGAACATGTCACTGGAGGCACCTACCTAGGTGTGCTCAAGGAAGAAGCATTTCCCAGTGTCTTGAACGAAGAAGGAAATTTCCAAACATGGTTCCAGCAAGACGGCGCTCCTGCACATTACAGCACCCAAGTAAGGGAATACCTGTACCAACAATTCCCTGGTCATTGGATAAGACGTCGAGGGCCTGTGGAATGGCCAGCTAGAAGCCCGGATCTCACCCACTAGATTTTTATATCTGGGGCCACTTGAAAGCGCTGGTATACGCAGAAAAATTACGTGTGTTGACCATTTGCGGCAGCGTATTATTAGGACATGTAACACCATTACTCCTGACATTATTCACCGTGTGCTTGCTGACTGGGTATCACGTCTGAATTTGTGTATTGAAAACAATGGTGGACATATTGTGCACGTTCTGTAAATAAAAACTTTTGTTTTGCCTTTTTTTATTATTTTTCCTATGATGCCGGACTTATGAGACACCCTGTATATTAAGTTAAGGTGTGTGTGTATATATATCCATCTCATAATTGTAAGGTTAGTGAAAAATTCACTTAATTTAGAGCTAGCATTTTTGGGCACTCTTGTGGCATCATTTTTTGGGGCGCTGCGCGTCTTTTCTACTCGTTTGTGGAATGCGGTACTTACAGGGTGTGGTCTTATAGAGAGCTCTCTTGCAATTCAGTTTGGTTGTTTAGATACAAGATTGTTGCATCGTGCAATGGTGCAGGTTGTGTTGTTGCAAGGTTTAGAAAGACCATAATTAGTGCCCCTTTTGTTTTTTATCTTAAATTCATGCAACTGAGGCCTAAGGTAGGCCCACATTGAGTCAGCAACCCTGAGGTAGGACCTAATAGGACCTCCAAGTCCGTAAGTTTTTAATTTAGCTTAACTTGGGCTGTAGGTTGAACTGGCCCTTCAGAGCTTGGCCGTTCACGGCTCAGCTGGGATTTTGAACCCAAGAAAAAAAATAATAACACTAACATACCCTTCAACGTTTTAGAAAATAAAGAATTTATAAAATTAATAAAGGTCTAAGATCAGTATATGAACCACCAAATAGGAAAAGGTTGGCATCTGATCTGTTAATAAAAGTTAATGATGAAGTAATCTATGAAATGAAGAATGATCTTAATCTTTATGATTATACCATTACCCTTATACAAGATGGCTGAAGTTCAGTAGGTAATGATCCTATTATTGCGCACAGTATTCAAAATGGAAAAAAGCCATATCTGATTTCAGCAGTAGATGCTGGAAGTACAAAAAAGACAACAGAATATTGTGCACAGTTAGCTAGAGAAGCAATAACAAAAACTAAAGAAATATATGGCATTGATGTAAGTATAACTATTTTGTAGGTACATTTTATTTTAGTTATAAACTGAATGTAATTCTCCGCCTTGGTATACTCAAATGCTCAGTTCCTTACGAGTTATGACATTTTATTTTCAGGTAGTTGCTATATGCACTGATAACGAAAACAAAATAATAAGAAGAGAAATTCTTAAGGAAGACAACTACAGTCTTATTACTTATGGCTGTTCAGAAACAATCTAAACTTGGTAGAAAAAGATGTCTCCCCAAAATCAGTTCTCAAGCATGTTGTAGAAATTAACAAATATTTCCGAAACCATCACCAACCTCATGTAAGCTAAAAACAAATCCAATAAATTAGCTACTGTCAGCTTTACTTTTATGCATTAGCACTGTCACCAGTGTGAATCCTAATTCACGACTCATTAATAAGTTGCATAGGCTATTTATTTATGCATAGGCTATTTATTTATGCTGTCAAATCTAGCAATATTTGTAATAAAAATTTATATTTTAGGGTTGGTTAATGGAGAAAGGAGGTATGATGCCGCAACTACCAAATGAAACCAGATGGAATTCTCAGTTAGAATGCATAAAAACCTATTTGTCAAATTACTCTCTCTATATATAGAAATAAGAGGAGAGCATATTGAAAACATTGATCACAACATCGGAAAATTGATAGATAACTTATCTATACAGAGAGAGGCACTCAATTTACAGTCACAACTCTTACTTGTTGGAAATGCTCTAGATAAGGTGTGTTTATATTATGCAGTTAAAATTACTTAACTTTAAATACCAATATTAATTTCAAGATATTTTATAGACTTATAGTGCACATTTTATTTATAGAATCCTGTACTAAAGCACTACTAATAAATAATTAAAATATACTTCATTTTATGTGTGTTGTAACTTGTAACACCAAAAAATAAATTCTAACAATGCATAATTCTAAATGTTTACAGATGTTTTCATTCAGCCATATATAACTTTATAGTTTTTTATTTTTTTTGTTACAGTTGCAGGCTGATAATACAACATTATCTGATGCTGTTGAAATTTGGCTCAATTTAATCCAAGATGAAAAATTAGCTCCATACAAAGAAGATATTATTAAGAGATTTAAAAAAGCTATGGAGCCATGTCATCTTTTGGCAAATATAACTGACCCAAAGTATGAAGATAAATAGGACCTAAATGCTTAACTACTATCAATATATAAAACATAGGCAACTCAACTGTATGGGCAGAAGGGTTTTCTCTAATCTGAATCAAATCATCTGGCATTGCCATATTAGATAACAATTAACATAAATTATATACTGTAATCTATATTATTAGCTTTATTTTTTGTTTCCACACAGTTCTATATTTTTCAGGACAAAAACTGAATAGAGTTCAAGAGGAAGAGGCTGAAGAATGGCTGATTGAAATAAATTCAGAATACATGGCAGGATATTATGCATTCCGCTTAAAAGACGCACTAATTTTTCCTCCTTATTTATTCAAAGATAGTATAGTGAGCTCTACATCAGCTAGTAATTGGTGGAAAATTGTTGAAATGAAAGAAAAAAAAGAGACCAGGTTACCATTAGGTTTTGCTAAATTTATGAGATCTATTCATAGTTGTCCGGCCAGTTCCGGATCATTGGAAAGATTTTTTTCAACGTTTGGCTTGGTATGGAGTAAAATGCGAAATAGGTTAGGGAAAGAAAAGGCAGAAATGTTGGTTCGAATCTACCGCCACCTAAGGTCAAAAGATGCTGAACATACTGATCAATAATCACTATTAGGTACCACTTAAATTATTTAAATTATAAAGCTGAAAAGAAACATGATTTATTTTTAGATATAGGTAGCCAATTAGAAGGTAGATAAAATTAGATACAGTATTAGATATAAGTATAAGTTCATAATGAAGCATGTCGAATAAATAGTTTCTGGAAATTTTAGTTTATATTGGCCTTATCACATTAATTATAGTTTATAGTTGTTAATATATAAGACTGCATAACCATATTATAAAAAATGCCAAGTTAAAAATAAGTTTATGAGAAGTAAATTGATGTGGGTTTTTAGGTTGGGTTTTTGCTGGGTTTTTGGGTTTGGATTTTTGGGTACCAACCCTGCTAGTTTATCTACCAACTAAAGGAAGGATGAACAGCCGGGAGAGCTGCGCGCCGCCTGTCCGTGACGGAATAAAACCCCGAGCGATGGATTCGTTGTCAGCCATGCTACCCTATACACCAGCGAAGCGCATTACAATAATATTAACATAAAACATGCAATTGTTAATATGACTAGTATTGATATTTATTTTTATTCAATTCGGTCTCAAGCTTTATAGTCTTTGTTGGCCTCTGAGATTAATTATTGGGTTCTCCGATTAATTATAAAATATAACATATCGCTTCAGTAGTATGGTTACATTTATACCGAAGGGGTAGTGGGTGGATGGGGGAGGGAGAGTGAGGAAAGGGGAAGAGGAAGGGAGGTGAGAGGAAAAAGGGTGAGGAGAAAAAGAGAAAAAAAGGGGTGTGTTAGTAGAACAAACTTTTAATCCCTCATAAGATCTTACTGTAATCCATTAATGGATTTTGGTTATAAAAAGGAAAATAAAATGTATACACAAGGTGGTCCAGAAGTCCTGTCTCATTTTAGTGGATAACTGAGTTTAACTGAAGGAGATTTTCAAAATGTGACCCTTATATTTTACTTCACAATCTAATGCGAGCACGTAAGTTGTTGTAAACATTTGCAATAGTGTCTGCAGTAATGTTGTTGCATAGAGGAGTACTGATATTGTTCTTTAACTGTTCAAGTGTTCTTGGACGATTTTCGTACGCTGTATTCTTGAGGTAACCCCACAAAAAGAAGTCGAGTGGAGCCAAGTTCGGGGAACGTGGTGGCCATTCAGTCGGACCCCTTCTACCTATCCACCTATGAGGAGTGTTCTCGTTCAACCAATTCCGAACATTTGTAGCGAAATGTGGCGGAGCACTATCATGCTAGCAGAAGTTCATTCGTTTCAGCAAGCTTAAATTATCAAGGTATGGATCGATTGTGTCCCGTAGCAGAAGCAAATAAGCGTTTCGTCACATTCCCATCGATGAATATTGGTTCTATGACTTTGAAATCATGAATACTGCACCAGACGTTTAGTTTAGCATTCGTTTGGAAATGTCCTTCAATTGCATGACATGGATCTTCATCTACCCAATACACACTGTTATGTCTATTGACGTGTCCATTAAGGTGGAACGAAGCTTCATCACTGAAGAAAATGAATTGTGGTAAGGTAGGCCTTGTGGCAAGTGTTGTTTGAAACCATTCGCAGAATTAGTCTTCTGTCGCAATCGTCTCCGTGCAATTCCTGCTCAAAGGAGACTTTGTATGGATGGAACTGGTTTCTTTTAACTACTTTATGAACACTTTGATGCGAAATGTTCGTTCTTGCGCAACTTTCCTACTTGAACGTTTTGGACTTGTTATTACTCTTGTTAGTACATTTTCTCACATTTCCCCACTTGTGCTTGATCGCGGCCTACCACTTCTCTTTCTGTTTTCTATACTTTGTTTCTTTTAGTTTTTTAAGGAGACATTCACAGTTCGCTGATCAGGTTGTAGTTTTTCTAGATGTCTTTTGTGAAATCCTGCAGCCGCCATCCTCTGACTGAAACCCTCAACATGTAGGAGAATTGACTCCACCTTTTCTTGGGGAGTGTACTGTTGTGTGTTGTTCTGCCATTTGTAAATTTTAAGGTCTTGACACTGTAAACAAGAGAGAAAACCTGGATTTAAGTTAATACTACATAGAATATATTCTAGCAATACCCCCCTATGAGGTAGGACTTTTGGACCACCCTGTATATAAATGACGCCACACTATGAACTTTAGTGGTTACCACTTGAAAAAATTAAAAAAATTGAAAGATATAAGGTTTCGAGGTCACCTGATGCAATGCAGCACGCTGACTCAATGTTACTATGAATATAAAGTATAGTGGCCACCGGCAACACTTAGGCATAACACTAATATTAACAGGAAAAATACATGCAACTGAATGAGACTGAGCGCTTCTGTGTACGCTTACACCGCTCTGCTCGACGGATTTATTGAATGTAGGAATGAACAGGGGGTGAACGGTCTAGATCTGGATGCATATTTAAAAGGTTTAGATTCATCGAAATATCCTGAGCTTTGGTACAAAGCACTTGAGAGGTACAGAGCCGAGCTTGCCTACACTGTTCACCCTGAAGAGCTGTACCTCTATATAGTGGATAGGTGTCGTTACGATTTGGTAGAATATTCCCAATCCCGTTATGCCGAGTGAAGAGTACACGATTGAAAAGTTCGGGACGTTAAGAAAAAGCCCCCGATTGGAAAGGCATGATTATAAACTTGTATTTAATGTTGTGGTTAACGATGACATTTTTGTGTGTGCTTTTGATTGTGTTCTAGCTGTGCTTAAAGATAACTTTCCCGCCGAGTGTAAAGTGGGTACAAAAATAGTATTGAACGACATGAAAGCCATTTCTGTCGAGTATAGGCCGCTGCATCATCAGTTAAACGGTGAAGTGAAAATTGAACGGTTTTACCACATCGTACAAAGTAATGGCGATGTGAATTTAGACTATCATATGCGAATTTAGCGTTTTGCACCGTAGAACGTAAAAACAATATATATTTTTCTTGTAATAATATGATTATACGTTTTGTATATTTTTTCCTGTACTAATATTTGATAATATAACTATATTTTTGCTGTACTAATATTTGATAATATAACTATATATTTTCCTGTACTAATATTTTGTTAATACTGTTTTGTATGATTATATATTTTCCGTTCTATTATTTGACCATATATATATATATGTCCATTGTATATCCATTAATTCAGCTAAAGTATTTTCCGTTCTATTATTTGACCATATATATATATATATATATATGTCCATTGTATATCCATTAATTCAGCTAAAATAAACAGAACGTTGTATTGGTGTTTTATTTATTTCTTGAACACGATTATATCACTTGTTTGGTTTCGGTTTTCTGAATATTTAATTAATTGTTATTTATCAAATCAGTCTTCTAAACCAACTGGAATATAAGGAATAATTAAATAAATAACGAATCTGGCAACTCAACCTTCTAAGTCAACTGACGGAGGAATATATGCTTTAAATAAATAAAAAATGCTACCTGGCAACTCAGCCTTCTAAGCCATCTGACTGATTAATATATGGAATAAATAAATAATTAATGCTATCTGGCAACTCAACCAACTGGTTGATTAATATATGCTTTAATTTAATAAATATCGAATCTGGCAACTCAGCCTAAGCCAACATTAATATATGCTTTAAATAAATAACGAATCTGGCAGCTCAGCCTTCTAAGCCAACATTAATATATGGTTTAAATAAATATTTAACGCTATCTGGCAACTCAGCCAACTGGCTGAATAATATATAATTAAATACATGGCAAAAACTGGCAACTCAGGGGCACTATAAGAGAGCGGCGGGGTGGCTGAAGACCTCATATGCGTCTGACAGCTGTCAGGCGAAGAACCCCCTCCTCTGGGCCCTCTCCTTTTCCTTTCACTCTTCCTCTGCCCCTTTCGGGGGTGCCTTGCAACAAGAGGGTGGGGTGGGTGCCTTGCAACAAAGGGGGTGGGGCGGCACTCTTGCAACATTATGCAATTGCATTTGCACTACCTTTTTTCGCCCATACTACTGAAGTTGTCAATAAATTGCAAATAGTTTTCGATAGGAGGCCGGGATAAATCTATTATATTAATTAGGTTTATAATAATAATAATAATAATAAATTTTCCTTTATAGAATGTAACCCTAACATGAAAGAAGCTAGAAATTCATCTTTGTACTACTGTTCCAGTTGCTGCACCATAGGAAAAAACAATACCTGCATTCTCGAGGAAAGTATGATATCTTTAGCGTTTTCATTACTACTTTATATATATATATATATATATATATATATATATATATATATATATATATATATATATATATATATATATTACTTAAGTGAGTGTCATATGTAGCTGAAGTTCAACTAGTTATTAAAAGAAGCAAAACCTTTCATTTCATGACATATTAGCGCATCTCTATCATAAATGAGGGGTATGTGGAAAGTTTCCTGGAAACCTTTAGAAAAAGTAAATCACTAACCTGCAGGGCCGCCGAGAGCTGCCACGGGCCCCGGGGAAGGATTGGTATATGGGCCCCACTGTTTACTGGGTATTTTATTACGAATGTTTTTTGTGTACATAACAAGCAAACTGATTATATGTCCAAGTCACTATTCAAAACATACAGTATGAAGAAACCACTCAGAATTAATATAATTGATTCGAAAAATAAAATGGTCATTTTCTCCTATCACCATACAATTCACAAATGCAGTACCAGTCCATGCAGGCAAAACAATTGTTTACTGCAAGATTTTCATAATTAGAAGTGTACTTTCTTTGCCCTCTCTCTAGCAAAGTGGTAAATGTTTCTGATGAAATTTAAAGTACGGGCTAACTGGCTTTCAATTACAATAGTTCCCAGATCTGTCAGTCGGTCTTTGGCATTGGTGGACCGCAGATAATATTTTATCCATTTCAGTTTGACTATGATAATCTCTATAAAATGTATGTTCATTAATTATATTTCCTCTCTGTTATTTAATCAATTGCTTTACTAATATTTTTAGATTTTATACCCCCCTCTTTCCGAGCCCCCCTAGAGGTCTGGGCCCAGGGGATTTTTTCCACGGTATTCCCACCCCGCACGGCCTGTGCGTGAGCCTACACACACGATCTTTGTATAGAATTTTGTCGGAAGAGTTTCCAGCAGAGGCTTCTCCCACCGTGAAATTTGGGGGACGATTTCTGCTCGCTGGGAAAGAGTGGGGGGGGGGAGGGGGGGAGATGAGGCGCATGGATCTCGCATTGTATAATTATAAAATAACATTCTCAAATTTACTTATTGTGTAGGAAAATATTTTCCACAGTTATCGATTATTTATCGATTAATAATATCTAACACTTTTGCTCTACGTACCTCTTTTTAGCGTTCCATTTAATTTGATTTAGATTAACTACTTTTCCCGGGTCCCCTAGAGGCCCGGGCCGCGGGGATTTATCCCGGCTTCCCCGCCCTCTCGGCGGCCCTGCTAACCTGAGTGCAATGAAAGTTATATGCGTTGGTATGATTCGTGTTCCATGTGTGAATATTTTTCTTTCACTCTGCAGTGTTAGCTTGTTAGCTTTAAAAATTTGTTATATTTCTTACGGTTCCCAGGATCGATTGTCTCCCGCTTCATGCCACGTCTCTCTTACACTTAAACTTTTCTGTTCATTCCAAAATCTACTTAATACCTAGTCTGTTAACGTTCGGGATTTTCATTCATAATTTCTCATACGACTGAGCGAGTTAAACAGTTGATAAGCTACTCATAGAAAATAGAAAAATGTAAATCTAATCATTTTCAGAGAAAATGTAAAATTATAAATTTTAATGACCAACGAAAATATCAAACAAGTTTTATATATATATAGCTTGATAATCGTAGGCTAATTTAGAAAATTATTATTATTTCCATACCCAAATTAAGAGTTTCAGGAAATAGGCTTAGGCCAATATCAGGTGCTGCATCCGTTTTTAACTTTAAACGTGATGGATTGCTGTACTGTTTATTCAAAAAATGAAAGCTGCATAACATAACCTTTGTGAAGCTGACCAATTGATTTACATGAAAGATCTGTCCTTCCACATTTAATCAATCACAACCACAAAAAGCAACACGTTTTGTTGTGTGAAAAATAGTGAAATTTAATGTTGTCCTTGTGGTTGACAACCTGAATAGAATTACTGTACATCCGTAATAAGTACAGTACCTAACTATGCCTGGTCCCAAACTTAGGTTTAATTTCAGTTTTGTCATTTTTAATCACTGAAAATTTATCTGATATTTGTTGCGTTCTTAAAACTGACTGCAGAGTTGACGGGAACATATTCAGACATACAACGTAATTTTCGGCGCAACACAATCACTTGCAGAAACGTTTGAACACATACATACACACACACACACACACACATTTTAGTCTCCGTATCATTATAATTTTGGGAAACGAAATTTCAAACAAGAAAACAAGACCGAATCGAGATGCATGTAACACTTCAATTCTCGAAATTCCACTTGAATTTAATGCAAATTGGAGCTTTATATATAATTTTTTCATTCAGTTGAGTAAATCTGACATTAACAAATATAATGTTTGTGTGCGTTAGCTTACAATAATCGACCACAAACGGAAAAGGTGGTTCCTGAAAAGTCAAAGATTGAAACTATGATAGAAAAATCTCTCACAAGTGACGGCACAGACGTCACTAAAGATTTCTTGCCAGACAAAGGCGATCTCAAAAAGTACTTTACGAAGAAGAAAGACATGATCTTAACTTGCAGTTTTGACCATACGAAATGCTCACCCAGGTAAGATAACTTATTGCGTTATTTGTTTATAATTTCTCTCATTTCAAAGTTAATTTCCTTTGCGTCTCCTAATTATGACGTTTTGTAAACTTCTGTAATTTCTTGTTTACAGTAGAATAAAATGTGACGCCCCCCTCTTCCTCCCCCTCCCACATGGAGACATTTTTTCATGTTTTCGTTCCACGTTTGTATACCAAGTAAAAATGGACATTTGAGATAAAATTAAGTAGAAACATATTCAGTTCGTTAAGCATTACATATAAATTAGGAGATTGGTCCATTTTATTTGACGAAAATAACCAGGTATCTGGGGTATATAACTGATAGGAGCACCCCTTGGGGAATCTGAAAATGCAAGTCTTGCGTTGCAGCAGCGATGGGTTGTGACGTCAGAGGTCAATGACTTAAGTTGACCCGTAAGTGACCTTAGTATAGTTTTTGAGGCTAGCACCTCACCAAAAGCTTCAATTTTGACGTACTTGGTGTCATAAGACAAATAACAAAATTATCTATCATGATATTAATATCAAAGTGGTCATTACAATTTTTGACCATATTTTGCGCTAAAAACACTTTTTTTTTTTGGCGTTCGGCATTTTTTGAAGGGACGGACTTCAAACAACCCCTACAAATGCATAACCTTAGACCCAAACTGTCTGGTTCTTTCTTAAAAACAGACCTCATAATAGCCAGCGAATAATATATATATATATATATATATATATATATAATATAAATCAAACATTTCGACTCTATGGCTGGGGAGTTATAGTGCGTGAAAGGTCACTGACCGCAGTCTCGATCCTTTTATAATATTCCTAAAAACTATTCACATTTAAAAATCTTAATATTTAAATGTCTGGGTTGATTTAAATTTTTAAAAATGTTGTTTGCTGATGTTTTTGTTTTACTCGCTTTCATTTACATGATTATTGAGTAAAACCTCAAAGATTTTGCTCGATTTTTATATCAAGTGTCTTACTACACATTTTGGTCTGTAATTTCTGTGATAATAAAATTAAACAAACGACTATTGTTTTGTTCATCTATTCCACAGGTGATGTGACAATGGAGAATCTTGTGTGTATTCTGCATACTTTTCTGGAGCATCGGAAAATCCTGTCAGGCTATTTACCTAGCAAACATGGATGAAAGTCAGACAGGTTGCGGAACAACGATTGAAGCAACCTAACGACAATGCATCAAAGTATTGGGGAATATGTCATAGGTTGCCCGGATCTGCTGCTTATGAAGGATATCGCAGGAAATGCTATCGTGTCTTTACTTCGGTGTCCACTAAAGTTGAACTTTCTAAGAAAGAAAATTGTTCTGCACCTTTACTTAGATCAGCTGTTCCTGCCACGACAGCTTCCTCAACTGGAGTTTTCAGTGCCAAGTGTATTTTTGGTGACAAGGAGTGTAGAAAAAAGAAAGGAAAAGAACAAACTTGGTCAATGTGAGTACGATGATCCTGAAAACAATGTCAAAGCAGCTGCAGAAGTGATTGGAGATCAGATTATGCAAGCAAAAAATAAGAATAATCAGTTTCCACTCCAAAGAAATCAAATATCACTACGAGTGTAAAAAAGAGTATTTCAACAAAGCATATGAAAGATTCTGCAGAGACAAACAGCGCACAGCAGACGTCGACGACAGAGGCATGGAATGATGATATTAAATACATCCAGATGTCAGTTATCAATGACAAGTCGGAATATCTTACATTACTCCATCGTTACCTACAATATTTCTATTGTATTTTCTACCTACAATATGGTCTTAATGACCTGACACGTCCATACATTTCAGCTAGACGTTTCTGCGAAAAACTGAAGGATAATTTTGCAGACGATAATTATCAAGATTGAAAAGTCAAAGAAACAAGGTCTGGTAGTGTTTAGCTAAACCTTATTACCAGATGAAGCCTTTCAAATTAGATGCTATCAAGATCATCAGATCTCTCGTCTTCGATGCAGCGAAGATCTTCGGCCAACAATTATGCAGTCCAAAGAATTTGCCAGAAAGCCACCCTCCCCTATTACTCTTGAATATATAAAAACTGGGGAATTGGAACCACCAGACATGTTGGTCAAATTTTGTCAAGTTCTGTACTCAGGTACTGATAAAGCTGATTGTACCAAGAAAACAAAACGCCAGGTCACATCTTCCTGCCATGATGTCATATATATTGTACAGCCAGCAAAACACCTTCGCATGGTTCTAGGAGTGAAAAGTCTAACAGGACAGAGGAGGATAGTTGAGCTTCTAAATCATTTTGGCCATTCGAATGGATATCACATTGCTGAAGTTAGAAACCAAACTTGCGGAAGATATTTCCGTGAAAAACCAAGCTATACCAGACAATGTACAACTTCAACCTAGACTTTCCACTGCCCTTGCTTAGGAGAATTACGATGAACTCGCTGAAACATTGTCAGGAAAATGCACTCTTCATGACACAGTTGGGATATGTTACCAAAATAAAATGAAGACTCTACAACCAATTACTAACCCTACGTATGAAACAAGTGACAAGCCACACAAAAGACCACATACTAATTCTTTTGATTGAAGTCATGCGCAACCTAAAGGCAAAGTCAAGAAACGAAGAGCCTTTAAATACCCCAAGAGATAGATCGCACCCAACAAGGGAAAACCTAAGATGGCAAGATCTACATACCCTACATACGTTCAGGAGACTCCGTCAAATTTGCTTCAGCTTCAGAGGAGAGATTCTTCATGGATGATGATATGCTCCATAAAAGCACTTCAATGTGGCGAGGATGGAACTCCTTGGTGACTGGAGACCCACTTCCGATGCAGGTCATAGAATATATGGAAAACATTGAGAAGCCTTCAACCAGACATGATACAATTCATGAGACCCTAACTATCTCAGCAAGTAGCAAGAGAATGTGGTGAAAATGTAGCCATCGTGCATTATGACTTGGCAATTGCAAAACCTGCACTACAAATACAAGACACAAAATCACCCAACTTTGACGATGTGTTCATATGTTTTGGTGTTTTCCACATTGATTTGGCCTATTTCGCTTCCTTGGGATATATTCTCGAAGGAGTTGGTGGTCCTGTAATTCAGAGTGACTGTGATGTGTTGGCTCTGGGTTCAATGAATGGATTTCTCTAGAAAACATTTCAACAGATGTAAACGTATCCATCCACTCTTGGCTACAGCTGCCGAGATTCTGCACTTCAGAAGATTTACACAGCTAGTTTATCTACAGGGTCTACCCAATGATGTCCTACGGTTGTTAACATTTGTTAGTCAGCAACCTTCGCCCGAGACCAGGGATGCCACTCAGAAATTTTAAAAAACCCAAGATCCGCTTGTAAAAAATCCCAAAATATATATATATCCCAAGATTTGCTATATTTATTTAAAGAAATCCCAATACCCCTAGGTATCGCTGAAAATGCCAAGATCTTGGGATAAATCCCAAGGAGTGGTATCCCTTGCATCGTTTGTCTACACACCTCTTATGACAAAATACGAGTTCACTGAATGTACCAGGAAAGGAGACCATGGAGCTACAGCACAGTTCTGGATGAACTATATCGATCTTGTTCGACTGTACCTCTAATGAACAGGGTGACATCATTTGTCCTGCAAGCTATGTCAAACAGACAGAGCTTACAGGACAAATGATGTTACCCTCCTCATTTATGCACTTGGAGAAATGTGTGCCGTTTTCTTTGCTGTGCATCGCCCAAACTATGCCCGTTGGATGGTTCGCTACACCTTAATCTTTTAAATATGGATACAGAGGTTAGGAACATGCTGGAAAACGGAGCATTATCCATAAGGCGGATCCCAAAACATTTCTCACGGTCTTCAGTTGACCTTACCCTCAAGCAGACAGTGAATAGAGATGCTGCTTCCAGATATACCGGTATATTGTTATTTACTACAAACTTTGATACAAGAATGAAATAGAACATCACTCGACCGATGAGATGCAAATGTTGGATGTTTGCTTCAGATGGCTGATATAACAAGCAAGGAGGTGTCCCAGGAATTGAGACCTCCTCAAATGAAACAAGACAACGATGATTTTCAGAAGATAATTAAAGGATTTGAGGCCACACTAACCCTTTTCGTCAACAGCGGAAGACACCAAACTTTAATGTGTAACTTCAGGACGTGCTGCATCTCCAGTAGTAGCAGCAGAACTATTGCACTTCAAAGAGAGGAAGTACAGTGTGTGACATTTCGAAATGAATGCAAGGAAACTCCTGAACGCTTTGAAAAGCCGATTAAATGCCGCACTGTGAAGACTTTCAGTCATGATACTGTGAAAATGAAAGTGTCCAGTAAAGACTGCAAACTGAGAGAGGTCAAATGCACCCGAGATCTGTTTGGTCGCCTCGTTTATGTTGCAGCAACTCAAAAGCTGGAGCTGGAAAAGCTGCTCTGCTACCCATTGAGCCCCGTATCACTAGCTCTCTGCCACGTTGACGGATCTCTCAACAAAACAGACAAGTCAGCCATGTTGAAACATCTGGAAGATGATCCTACGGATAACGAAGGTCCATAAAAAGTAGATGTGTATCTTACTGATGCAATGTTCTTCTTCAGAACTATCCCAGACTTACCTTAGTTGTTCTCCAAAGAGCCTGTTCACCACATTTAAATGCAGCACTCTGGATTGATGTCGGAACAAGTGCATCGAACACCAGACGTACCACTGATGTCATTGGAATATCTCGCCGACTTGGCATAGTAGTCTGTTTCGCCTTGCCAGCATTTTATGCCTTCACGCGATGTGCCTATACAACTGCTTTCTTACGCAAAGGTAAAGTGCGTCTATTTGAGGTCATGACGAACTTCTGTGATTCAGGAAATGATAAAATGGTTACTTAGCTTGTCAAGCTATTATTGAGGAATGTGTGCGCGCTCTCAATGTCCAGCAAAAGAAATCAGACCAACGAAACCAGATATATCATCTTCAGGAAGTTATATGCATCTCAGAACTCTAGCAGCCCTCTCACAAGCTCAAGTCTTCTGATCCGTCATGTCTTCCTCCGTGCAAAGCAGTACTTCTGTAGAAGATCCTACGCACCAACTATGTAGCAATGATGTGGAAAAACGCCATTGTTGCCAACCCTGTTGAGCTGCAACCTGATGGTCACAGATGGACACTGCGCAAAGAAAATAATTCCTTGCACATTCAATGGTTTCAAGGAACACAGTACCCAGTAGCGGGTTATAATGGGGGCAAAGGGGGCATTTGCCCCCGGCCCCAAGATGCTGACCGACCCCAAGAAACTATGTAAACGCTATAATCTACCGTTGAAATAATTGGTCGACCGCGAGGAAGAAAAAAAAATTCTAGATTCCGCTTCTACAAAACCTAGTTTAGTATCCCATTTATGTGAACAAAGTATACATTTTCTGTAATCACATCTTTGTTTCGTTTTCTGTTGATCGATCCCAGTCAGCTGATCACATCACTCATGTATGATGTATCAGGTAAAGAATTGTGTTTTTCTAGTGACACCTGCCCTAACAATGCTTAATCGGCACTGTCAGTACCCCAAGACATGGTGATTGATGATGTAAATGAAAAAGATGAACTGATATCGACAAGCATATCCTCAGATAAAAAGGATTAGACCACTGACCTTAAAGGCAAAATTACACAATAAAATAGAGTTATGTTAATCATGTATTTTTAGTTTTGAAGAGAAGAAACACGTTCTGTATGTAATGTATATATTACTTTGGCATATTTCATTTGAAATCCATGCCTGCAGATTTTGTAAGAAATGCTAAAAAAATTAAACTTATGACTCAAAATCGAACACAAAATTCACACAAATCTGTAAATATGGGCAAATTGTGATAGATAATATCGATACTTATCATATGATATCAAAATAAGTGAAACTGGTGCAAAATGGCCATTTTACCTCCATTAAAGGTCAATGACCTTTGATGTATAATAACTTTCAGACATAAGCGTGAAATGTCTCTTTTTTTTATGCATGGTCAGTTTTGAGGAAAGAACCACACACTTTGTAATGCATGTTATATTTATAGAGTAAAGTGTGTACCATCAAACTTTGGTTAAAATGTTTTAAAATGCGATTTCTCCATCAAAATAGAGTTAAAAACTTACCTAATCCCTTTGATATTGGTACCATTGAATAGATAATTTAAATACCTTTAACTTAACACCAAACACGTTCAAATTGAAGCTTTTGGTGAAGTGCTGGCCTCAAAAAATATACAAAGTTTATTTACGAGTCAATTTAAAGGTCATTGACGTCTGATGTCACAACCCACCACTACCGCAACACAAGACCTGTATTTTCAAGTGTCCCAAGGGATGGTAAAAAAAAAATATACACCAAACATCTGGTCATTTTTGTCAAATAAAATGCTCGTATCTCTTGGACTAACATATTAACGAATCTAATTCGAGCTAAGCAAAAAGGCCAATCAATTCTCCTAAGAAATATCTCACGAAATTACCCTGTACCCCGAAGCCACTTCCCTTTAGACGAATGTAAGCTATGCACTGATGTGGCTTTATATCAAGCTTCCCTTCTCTACTAATGAAATATCATCTGATAATTGAGAATTTAAATGGTATTTTGGACAAAGGTTCATCCTCCATGAGTCTCGTACAACTTTGGTTTTTGAGAGTTTATAAGCGAAGACGCGTACAATCAACTTGACACAGTTATGTGAATGTAGGGTTGATGTTACTTTGAAAACAACTGAATTTAGTGTAATTTTGGTTTATTGCATGCATCTGCATTCTGTTTCTATTTCGATCTCGTAGCGACTTTGATGAGTGGAACAGCGACCAGTTCGGAAAGTGTTACACATTTAATTCCTACTTTCACACCTACAAACGTAAGGGTAAAGAAATCAGAAGAAAGATCAGAAAAACAAGAACATTTGGACCAAGGGTAGGAAAAATATTTCAGTTCGTGTATTAATGACTGAAAATGTTTATATTTTTATCTTTTCATACAGAATGAATCCATCTTCAGTATCCACTTCAATATATATAAAAAACCCAAAACGAATTAGCCGTAACATACCCTTGCCCTTAAAATGCTTCAAAATAACCGAATACTTGATTATCTCTTATAGAAATTATTTCGGGATAAAGGGTTAGAACAATAAAAGACGAAGAATATTTATAATACTTAAAATAAAAAGACGAAGCGTAAAATGAGTTGATTACATCTTATTCCTCTCCCTTAACTTCAGAATTTGACCCTAAACTTTATTCAAATCATGAACGCCCTTTGAAGGAAGAATTTTTCGGAATACTGTACATGGAAAAATTCAAACAGAAATGTCATTTCTGCGTATAAAGTGTTTTGTCATTTGTATTTTATTGAACAGAGTGGCCTCAGACTAACTCTGAACATTAACACTGCAAATGCGTTTGATTTGTTGTCTCCCGAAGTTGGTGTGAGAGTTATGGTTCATTCCTCGAAGATTCTTCCCTTTCCAGAGGAAGAAGGAATTAATATCCTTCCAGGCTTTTCTTCTTCAATTCAGCTACATATGGTAAATCAAAAATATTTCATAATTCATCATCATTATTAATGTTGTTATTGTTGGGAATGTGAAACCTCTACTGCAACTTCAAGTAAATTACATCGCGCAAAAAAACCGTTTCATATGGATTCCAAACCACGACCCACCAAATAAGTACCCCTCAAAAGCACCTTAATTATTTACAAGCTTTATAAAAAATCCCAAATGCTGAATCTGTTGAATCTCAATCTGTCTTTGTGTGAATAGGAAAGATTTCATCTCCAAAAATGGTTTAACTTGTCTACTGTAATTTTCTTCTTTCAGAAAAACATAATTAGACTGGGAGAACGCTATGGAAAATGCGAAGATAAAAAACTCGATTCAAAATACACTTACACACGAACGGTAGGTCAATATCGGTTTTTCACAAATTAATATTAAGTACCATCTGAGTACATTGCTTTTATTAATTTTAAAAATTCCATGGAAAATTTTGAAGTACGCTGTAAACTTTGGTGAGTTTCATGAACTCGAGTAGGACTACAATGAACTCTCAAAAGAGTATATATACAATATAAAGAATTAAATTAACAGAGTTCATTTCACTCTCCATTAATAAAAAATAGAACTTCCTGAAAGAGTAGTGAACTGTCTTTTCGAATTAAAGCAACCCATGAAAATAGGACAGTCCACTCCAAATTCAACCAAAGAGAATTCGCTGCTTTACCTTAATTTACCTTAAAGCGCTTCTGCCTCAAGGGTGCGCTGCTCCCACGAAGTCCACTCAGCGCCTCCTGAGGCGGGGCCACGACGGGGTCGCCACCCTTCTTTTCTCTTGCTCCTGCCATACGATTTGGTCCCCTATTGAATTTGTGGGGGCTGGTCTGGCAGAGGAATACCCTGACACTGTGGGTTGGTCGGGTATGTTGGCTAAAAACATGTCCAAGTGTTTTTTAAAAGTATCTACTGGGACTGCACTTATATCTCTAAGGTACTGAGGCAAGGAGTTAAACAGGCGAGAACCCTGCCTAGAGATACTATTATATTGAAGGGTTTGAATCCTTCTCCGACTGTTTGGTGGGAGGTGATATTTTTTACACATTCTGCCAGTTCTTGTTAAGGTGGGCACAATTGGTTCAGTATTGGGGGCAACTAAAAGCCCTTCTAGAATTTTCCAGGTGTAGATTAGGATGTATCTCTCAAACCTTCTCTCTAAGAAGCTAATTTCATCCTTATGGTTGGCGCCATCTACTGGAGGAAGTGTCAATTAAGTTCCGTTTCACTTTATTTTCATTAACCTACTGTAATGTACATGCATATTATTTTTATGTTATTCAAGAACAACGTACTAACAGCAACCTCAGTTTTAAAATTAAATACAATAGAAGTGAATTTGTCTTACCTCGGTGCGATTCTAACTAGGATGTACAGAGTTCAAAATTTAGCCACAATTCACTCCACAATATACAGCACCAGAATTTGTTACTCGTATGCCGATGCGTTTAAACTGAAGTTGAAAAGTTTTATTACTCAGTAAAATGATAAAATAATTTTATTTTAGTTTCATAAATTGAATACCAGTATTTAAAGTAATTGGTTTTCCTTATGTTGAAGGTACTGGGTGATCCAGATAAATGGGACCCATAAAAAAAAGTCAAATATTCTTAATATTTAATTCCTTTCATAAAAACTATATATCATTCGAAAGAGTAGAGTTACAAGTTTATTATGAAATATTTATTTTTTTAAAATGACTCCTTTCAAATGTGCTCCATTAGTTGCCAAGCATTCCAGTGTTCTCGCTTGTAAGTTCTGCATCACTTTTGCAAGAGTGTGCGGTGGTATGGCCTGTGTCTCATTTGTGATGGCGGCCTTCAATTCTTGCAAGGTCGTTGGGTTATTTCTGTAGACCCTACTCTTTAAATATCCCCAGAGATAATAATCTAAGGGAGAAAAATCCGGAGACCTTGCGGGCCATTCAACGTCTCCAAATCTTGAAATTAACTCGCCTGGAAACGTTTGACGCAAAACTGCCATGCAGTTCCTCGTGGTATGGCAGGTAGCTCCGTCTTGTTGGAACCAGTGGTTTTCTAGACAAAGATCTCTTAATTTAGGAATAAGGAAATCGGTCAACATTTTTTCGTAGCGATCACCATTTACAGTGACCGTGTTTCCGGTGGAATCCTCGAAAAAGTACGGCCCTGTGATCTGAGATGCAGTAAGACCACACCAAACAGTTACACGCTGGCAATGCAACGGGACTTCGGTAATATTCAATGGATTTTATGTTGCCCAGAAACGACAATTTTTTTGTTTACAGTTCCATTCAAGTGAAAATGGGCTTCGTCAGACATAATCAAAGTTGCTAGAAAATTGGTGGTGTCATTTACCTTCTGTTGGATCCATTGACAGAATTGTCGTCTTCGTGCGAAATCTCCATCGTTTAGTTGTTGCACTGTTTGAATTTTATATGGAAAGAGCATTAAATTTTGCTTGAATATACGGTGTGTTGTTCCATATCAAACTCCTAACAGCTGAGAAGCACGTCTGATGCTTATGTTAGGATTATCCTGTACAATTTCATGAGTTCTGTTAATGATCTCGTCTATCCTTGCTGTGTGCACTCTTCCAGTTGGTTTTCTTTTTCCAATGCTGCCAGTTAGGGAAAAATTTCTGACACACCGACGGATTACTTTCTTAGAAGGTGATTTTGACATCTGAAAATTTGTCTTGAAAGATCTTTGAGCTGAAACTACACTTCTTCCATGCTCATAATATTGCTCAGTTATGAAACGCAGCTGTTCCACAGTCCATGCAGTCATCTTGAAGGGTTAGTTTTAACTAACACTTTTATTTTGTTTTGTATCTTATCTTGTCTTGTATTGTCAAAACCTATACAATCCTGTACAAACTTGTAACTATCCTCTTTCGAATGATGCGTATGATTTTATAAAAGGACTTATACTTTAAGAGTTACAGGGGTTTCTTTTCGGTCCCATTTCTCTGGATCACCCTTTATTTTCTTTCTTCAATGTCAACAACAAAATTTTTCATTAAAATTTCAAGTCCCTGGTAGCCAATAAGATGGTTTAATATATAAATTATAAAGTACAACTTAATATACAGGGTGGGCCGTAAGTTTCCATACATAGGAAAATTTAAACGTTTGTTTTTATGTTTCAGATACCCTAAGAATATGCGTTTGACGAAAGAGCAACGAATTGAAATCATACTGATGGCTGGGTCAGGAAGCAGTCGCATGGTTGCAATGAACTTTAACAGACAACATGGAACGAACATCACACACGACACTGTGGCAAAACTTATTAACAAGTTTCAGAAAACTGGAAATGTTGCAGATCAACCGCGAAGTGGTCCAAGACGTACAGCCACCGATGAAGACACAACAGCTACGATACTTACAGCGCTTACACGGAGTCCCAGAAAAAGTACACGACGGTTGTCTGCAGAAAGTGGTGTCAGCAGATCGAGTATCAGGCGCATTTTGAAAGCAAACAAATGGCATCCATACAAATTGCATATGGCACAGCATTTGAGTGAAGACGACCCGGATAGACGGATGGAATTCTGTGAATGGGCATTAACCAAAGTGAACGAGGATGCAAACTTTTCAACTAAGATCTTGTTTACTGATGAAGCAAATTTTTACGTCAATGGAGAGGTTAATCGGCAAAACATACGTTATTGGAGTAATGCTAACCCTAACTGGCTGAGTCCGACGAAGATGCAAGGTGCGGGTAAAGTGATGGTGTGGGCCGGGATATGGGGTGACAGAATTATTGGACCAATTTTTGTCAGTGGAAATCTTAATGCCGAAAGGTATCTTAACATGTTGCAAGAAGAGATTTTCCCATCCCTGCTAAACGAGGAAGGTAACTTCCCAGTTTACTTCCAGCAAGATGGAGCTCCACCTCATTATGGTCTTCACGTGCGTCGGTATTTGGATCAGCAGTAGTTTCCGGATGCTTGGATTGGTCGGCGTGGTCCTGTGGAGTGGCCTCCCAGATCCCCAGATCTCACCCCCCTTGATTTCTATCTTTGGGGGCACTTGAAGGCCATGGTGTATCAGGAAAAGATACGAGACATAAATCATCTAAAGGAACGTATCACCAACGCCATTACAAGCATAACGTCAACTGTGCTAATGCGTGTTCATCAACAGTGGGGAACACGTATTGAAATGTGTTTTCAAAACAATGGCAACCATGTAGAGCATATTATATAAATAAAAATGGTTGTCCATAAAAAAATGTTTATTTTTCCTATGTATGGAAACTTACGGCCCACCCTGTAGAATTATTATTAATATAGAGTAGGAGATTACGATAGTTTATAATATTTAGAAATTAGCTAGTTAGAGAAAATGTAAATTTATGGGCAACTTAATTTATTAAGCTTTGCCTTTTTCGTAACTAAAATATTTTTACACAATTACACTTTGAAATGAGTATAAATTATCCTAAATAGTGTTTGTTTTCTGTTTAATTTTCTATAAATATACAAGATGATCCGTTTGGGTATGGATAAAATAAAACGCTGTGAGAATCTATCGAGAAGTGATACAGCGCTCATCTGTTGCACGTGTGGTCGGTCATAAAATGTGAGTGTTTGTAATAGGGTATGCCATCCGCTGCCAGACGTACGAGCACCATCTGCTGTCAGACTTATGAGACATATGCCAGTTTCGAAGATGGCGGCGAATGCACAACAACGTGCGAAGTGTGTCATTTGATTTGCTAAGTTTGAGTGTGAGACAGCGGTATAGCGAGAGTTTCGCTGTGTGTATGGTGTTCGAAAAGCTCCTAAATACGACTCCATAGTGCAGTGGTATCCGCACATTTGAAGAAACGGGGTCTATCACTAAACCACATGCAGGTGGTCGTAAGAATTAGCCTCTCGTTATGACCTCTGTCGTGTCCGGAAGGGGGGTCATGTTGAAGACTAATTAGGTTTGTCACAATCTACCATCTTTGTGGGCATTGTTTGCCAAATATTAAACTATACAATGTTACGGTTTCCACTTCACATCAATTTTATTTTATCCATACCCAAATGGATCACCCTGTACTGTAGATTTTGTTTGGTAATGAAAATTTTTAAATTTTAAAGAATAGGAGAGAATCGGCTAAATTTGGCCGATTGTACCGGTGCCGGTACCGATTATTCAGTACACCACTAATTCTAACTCATGTCGCTGAAGATGAGAATTTTGCAACCACGTTACTCACTCAGCACGAGATATTGATATACGATAAGAGTTTTAGTGTGTACTTTAACAAGTTTACTTCCCCAATGCGGTGGGGTTAGGGGGCCCGAGCATAGGATACTTTAGCCTGCCGCAACCTTGTGGAATTAAATTGTACGAACAACTTGTCAGCTCTGGAGTTTGAACCAGCGACTCGACAATAACGAGCCAACCCGCCCAAGCGCTTTAATCACTCGGCCACGAGACTTAACTATCTGAGTGAGCGTACAAAAACATTTGGGTTGAATATTCACTCAGTCTCATCTTCAATAAGACTTTTACAATTAATTCTTGTAATATTCATAACCAGGGCCTATCAGAAGGGGGGGGGGCTAGGAGGACCATTTGGCCTGGGCCTCAAGCTTAAGAGGGGCCTCAAATTTAGGAACTTTCAGGTTTGAATATAATGTTTTGCAGTGAAAGTAATAATTGGGTTTAGCTATGGAGTATGGACCTCAAAAGCTGGAAGGGGCCCAGGCCTCTCTGGACCTCTGAGAGGGCCTGTTCATAACTATGACAGAAATAACTGTTTAAAGCGCTTTAGTTGGGATGTTTGCTTCATAATAAATATTTATTTACGAAAATCTACATTAAATATATATATTTTCAGCTTCTACAAGAAAAAATATAAACTTTTAAAATGTTCAAATTATAGGCACTATTCGAACGAATGCACAATCCATTTGCTGTCGAGTGTAAAATTAATTTTTCGAAGAGTAAATTGATATCCTTTAAAAGTTTAATATCCTCTCTAAGTAAAGAAAACGATTCTGACTTGACATTAAATATGCACTCGCGGAAATGTAGTGAAAATGTGTATATTAGGGCGGATCGAAAATGAGGTTTTTAAACTTTTTTTCGAAATTCAAATATGGCTAGTGCGGAAAATATGTGGGTGCTATAGATAATGACTGTGCATAAATATTAGTCCTGCGAAATTATATCTTCAGGTGCCACAAAGCCGTCGAAAAAAGTGAAATATAATGATTTTCTTATATTCTGCATTAGTACAATAACCGAAACTTACTTGTTATTATTATATATTAAGTGTTCCAATTACCAAAATAGTTACTGAATTACGCAGCTCTTAGTTTATTTAGATCAATGTTCTTTTGATTAATGATCTAAATAATCCAGAACTCACCACGAGGAGGTGGCTGCGTGTCGAGCTCCACCCATGCCCTCCCAACCACCCATCCTTGCGCATGTTTTTTTCTATTAACGTTTTATTTAAACTTTATATTCAGCTTTACTTTCGAATGATGGCATTTTTTTACGTGACTGAAGTGTTGATCTTATGAAGCCATCTCGCGCGTTCAATCCAAATACTTTTGATGATGCTTCAGTCACTAATTTTACCATTCTTTCTACTACTTGTGTATGACAAGTGAATTTCTCGAATGGAGGGGTACTCTTGTTTTCTATGAATTCTTCAATCTCATTTTCTGTCAGGTGTCTTGTCACAGGTGGTTCAGTGACAATGCATTTTTGCCAATTAATTAAATCAGTATAATCAGTAGCTTCAAATTGAATAACAGGTACTGTGAAACGCCTCACAACTTTTTCCTTGTTTGTTTGCCTTGCTTTCTTTATTCGCCTCCACGCTAATTCTCTTATGGCGCTGCGGTCATCATGAATCATTGATGCTAGAATATTTTCTGGATTTGCAAAAAATGCATTTCTTTGTATGACAGGGTTTACAATATCCTTTACTTCGTCATTCAGTGTTCTTGTTAGTTCAATAGTTTTGAAAACATGTTTTGAGCCATTGACAAAAGACGTACTTTGCTTAATAGAAAACACTTTGGGATGTAGACCTTCATTATAAAAGAAGCAATGTTCATGAGGTTCTCAGATGGACTTACAGTTGAAACGTATAGACGAAGCAAACGATTTGCTGTAGTCAGCCATCGTGAATGTGCCATTTTGCCTGGACTACGATGAGCAAGATCTGGAGAGCAATATCCCTTTGTTATGGCCTGATGAATATCAATTAGATATTTTTGGTCGGTGCTAAGATCTTCACAGTCTACAGTTGGTTCCTCAGCATCAATCCTTTCAAACTCGACAATAGGAAGACTCTCACAGTTCTCTAATTCCCTGCCAATAGGACCGGTGAATCCGCGAGGGCCAGATGTTTTTCCATCCAGCTTTGCAACTAAATGGCGTAATGGCAATTCATTGGCATGGAGCTGGCACACTAAATGTTGAACTGGCTTCTTCAGCTTCAATTCTATAAGCCTTATAACGCCTCCCTTTTCTCCAGTGTTGACTGCTGCACCATCGCATCCAATGGCAACAAGGTTTTCCAGGTTCATGTCATTATTTCCAATATACTCAAACATTCCTTTACATATTTCTTCAGCTGATCCAGAATTCACATAATAATGGCCCAAATAATCTGAACCATGTTCTCTCACTAAAGTGATATGTTCTTCTGTTACCTTCTTCTGATATACTTTGGACTCTTTTTTTCTTGGAAGAGTGTAGAATCTTTTCGACCATCAAAATAGATTCCTCTGATTGGGACCTGATTTTGATCTTTCATAATTTCTGATCTCTTCTTTTGTCTTTCTCTTCTGATTTTACTCCTATCCACTACTTCAGATGTATTGTCAATAGAAACTTCCCCAATATCTTGCAATACTGCACTAACAATGAATGCTGCAGCTCGATCTAAAACTGCAGTCCTGTCACAAGCAGTAGCCACTGAAGGTAGATTTGTAGTTTTCCTTTTCTTGAATAATTGTTCTTCAGGTTGTTCGAGCTTTCTCTTCGAGCTAACTGGCTCTGGAAATGTATCGTCTGATATTTCGTCAGATTCACTTTCACTATTTGATGTCGATGATGATAATTCAACATTTGTATCCTGCAATTTCTCCTGTGAAGATTCTTTGGTGAGCCTCACAGCTTCTTTTAGCTTTCTTAGCAACGTAGATGCTTTTTTCTTTGAGAGTGTAATATCTACTCTATCAATAAACAGTTTTCTTTCACTCCTTTGATCTAAGAGGAACGTCACTTCTTCCTTTGGAACCGTTTTTTCTTTGGGACAAGAACATTGTGTTAGTACTTTGCACTTGCACGCTGCAATGTCAAAAAGTTTCGTGTGTGCTTCTTTTTTGAACATATCAATCTTTGCTTTGTAAGCTTCAGAATTTTTTCTGCTTTGGTATGGCTTCATAATGACACGATACTTTTCGTGGTAGCTTCTGAACATTGTTTCAATTCGCCTGTCTGACAGAATTGGGACGGAAGCACTTTCCCAAATTGTTTTCAATTTATCAACAACTTGTTCTAATATTTGAGATATTGAAGGATCTTTATTAGTATTCTGTTTCAAATCGTTTCTTACAAACAAGTAATATTTAAAAACTCCTTCGTATGTAGGAAGATTCCTGTGCCACAAATCTTCCCCATACCAAACATGGGGCACTCAGTTGAGGCCCTGGTTGATTTTGCACAAACTCGAGACATTTGAAAGTATACAAATCTGAAAAAGAAAAAGCTAATATCAATTATACGTTAATTTCAGTTAATAGTACATGGCAAACTTAGGGCAACACAATACAGAAATGCAAAATATATAAGAAATATAGTTTAGACTATCTGAGTAACGCCAACAACAGAACACCCACCTGCTACGAGAGCGACAGCTACACTGAACCGAGGTACTCACGTGACAGCTGAGTGAGCTGACTATAGAAAACTGTTTTTAGAGAATATAAACTTTTTTTAAAGGTTGACCGAGCTATTTTTATACAAGTGTGAATAAATTCTTGTCTATTGTGCATCGTGGACTCTTCTGTAATTATTGGTTAAAACTGCTTTTTTCAATTTTTTTCAATATTGAAGGTCATTGTGGCACCAGAAGATATTAATGTTATGATTTTAAATTTATACCAGCTTATTTTCTCACTACTCCACACATTTTCCACACTAGCCAATTTGAAAATTCGAAAAATGAGTTTTTCGCTCCGCCCTAGTGTATATGTACATAGGCATTTTTCTGAACCTCCACTAATAATGTGGTTCTAAATGAAAATGAAAATGAAAAGGTTTATTGGCAGACTATAGTCCATATGACAAATATTAATACAATGACAGTTTATATACTAAGGATAGAAATATATACAATTGATTAGAAATAATACTGCACTGTCGAAGTTAAGTGGAGCTACAGACAGACGTTTTCGTACCAAGAGGTCCATAGCTTAGAGGATAAATGGCAGGACTCATGGATAGCTTGGATGATCGGGTTGATTGATTTTTTAATTCTTTGCATTAGACTGTGTTGAGCACGTCTTGTTACCTCCGGGAAGCTCGGGACATTGCGGGTAGCAAACATTTGCGAAGCTGAGCATCTCGGGGGTAATTTATGTAAGAGTCTAAAAGACCTGTTGTACAGCAAATTTAGTGTTCTGCCAGAACCTTTTTTATAATTCACCCAGAGTTGCTGACCGTATATATTACTGCAGAAAGTACGAAAGAGTGTGTCTTTAGCTTCACTTGTACAGAAACGAAAGTTCCTTATGGTCATATTCGCTTTAGCACACAGGCTTCGAGATTGTTTTCTTATATCCGAGTCATCTCTCAAGGAGCTGGTAATAGTTTGACCCAAATACTTAAACTCTTGTACTTCCTCAATTACTTCACCATTCATTTTAAACCTTATATCAGCTGGCTGATTACAGCTTTTAGGATGAAATTGCATAACCTTAATTTTTGTAACATTAAAAAGAATATCATGTTTCTGCGAATACACTTCGCAGACATTTAGTAGCCGATCCAGACCTTTAACAGAGGGACTTATTAACACCATATCATCGGCACAAACTGAGTTATTTATCCTTATGTTATCTATACAACATCCTACTGTTGCCTCATTAAGTGAAGCAATTAATCCGTCAATATACACATTAAACAGCATAGGGGAGAGCAAGGAGCCTTGTCTCACCCCGCAAGAGGAGCCAAAACACTCGGTCGGATAGTACATTGCCCCACCTAACAGTGAAAGATTGGTGGGAATACTAAAATTTCAATAAATTTAATATGTACATGGGAACCTTCCTGTCTTCTAGTTTTGCAAATAAAATATTGTGGTTCACCCTATCATATGCCTTACTTATATCAAGGAAACAGCTATAAATGGTTGAATTACTGTCAAGGTATTTAGATATTGTTTCTTTAAGTACATAGATACACAGGTCAGTTGAGTGGGACCTTTTAAAGCCAAACTGATTGGGAGATGTCCATAGGAAATCATTTAATCGGAGTAACAAGAGTTTTTCTAGTAGTTTCGAGAAGCAGGAAGCGACAGCAATAGGCCTGTAATTATTGCTGGACAGAATGTCTCCGTACTTATTTTTGACCAGGGGCAAGATATATACCCTCATGAACTCTGCAGGGATATAGCTATGAGCAAGCATGGCTGATAGGAGCAATGATATATGCATACATACTACGTCATTTGCATATTTTAAGTGCTCATTCGATAAGTCATCTACCCCTAACGCAGAACCAGTCTTTAACTCTATAATTAACCTCTTTACTTCAGAAAATGATATCAAAATATTTTCCCTTGTCCCTCCCACAATCGTTTCGCTGCAATCTCTCTTAAGATTATCCCTACTCACACTATTAAGAATGTTATAGTAGTGGTTTTTCCACAGCTTTGCAAGTTCACCCTCCGCCGACACTCCATCGATTGTCGGAGGGAGGACATTTTTGACACTCGTTTGATTCTTAACAAATTTCCAAAATTTGTTATTATCGTTATTTATGCGGGCTTCACAGGCTTTTGATGCTCGAACAGACTCTTCTTCCTGTTTACATCGCCTTATGGCCGCCTTATACTGACCCCGACTTCTACACATATTTATGTATACTGGTCCTAATCTGGGTCTACCATGAAAGCACCACAAATCATAGGCTTCTTTCGATTCCCTCTTCAGGGGGGCAATAAAATCATTCCATCCAGGAATAACCTTAGTATGATAGTTGTAAGATTTAATCAAGGGGCTTCCTGCTTCTCTTAACAGGGATATTATCTTACAATAATACCTATCTATGAGTTTACAGTGAGAATCATTTGAGCAAGGATTATTACAGGCAAGGTGCAAAATTTCTAAATTATTAAAGAGGTGACATGTTCTGTCTTTGTATTCTATTATCTGCTGCATATTAACATTGGACCCAATCGACGCGATTATTCTTACTATTGAGTTCTTGTTTAGTCGTGTTGCGCATAAATTGGTAACGTTAATTAATATTTATAATGGTCTATGATCAGAAAGAAGGAAATCATGCAAAATATGAACTCTAAACAATTCGATCCTTTAGATTATTACTAGTAAGACAATGATCAATCCACCTGGTGGTACCACTCATATCGCTAACGTATGTAAAATTACCACTGGCTACCCCTAATACATCTACATCACTTATACTTAAATTGGCGACTCGCACATGTTACCCAATTCTCCAAAGAATTCCGAGTTCACATGTGCGTTTAAAGTCCCCCATTATTATACAGTGAGAATATTTGGGGTTATCTGATAATGACTTAATTTTGTACAGCAAATCAATGTATTCATCTAGATTACTGCCGTTGTTGTATGGTGAATAGCAGTTTACAATTAATATGCAATCATTGTTCACTTGTAATCAATGCCTAACAACCTTACGTTATCGCTTGTTAAAAATATAGCGACTGTTAAACTTAATGTTTTCTTTTATTTTAAAGTTAATACCCGTATGAAGAATATTACCCATGTTTTAAATTATACTTTTTAGCAAATAATTAATATTTATTCGCAAACCATTTTAATAATTTGGTATTCTCTCCTCAGTTATGTCAAAAGTTGTGCTTGGAGAAGCTTTTCAGGATCACTTGCAATTGCTCGGTTGGAATGAGTCCCGCATATGACCAACTTGAAGGCAAAGATTTGGATCAGTGTTCTCGTCTCAACTACATACAGAGTTTGTAATGTTGTTCCTTTAATGTTATTTAGAATTTAAACAATATCGTGGGTGTAATTTTTCTTTTGCGGGAAAGAGGGGACCCAAGAGCGAGCACCCGCAAAAATAGCTCCCTCAGAAGGAGAGAGCCGAAATCAAGGTCTCCGATACTCTTAAAACAATACCATTTTTTATATTAATTTTGAAAGGATTGTGTAGTGGGTAAGATGCGTGTATGTGTAGTGAGGAATAGAAGAATTGTGCGTTTGAGAGTAAGCTAAACTGCTTACAGGGTAGACAAGACGCGGAAAAAGATCAGCTAAAGGGGATAGTGATGGGAGAAACGGGAGTTCCAGTACTCCCTGTTTCTTGCCTAACATTCCCCACTCCCAAGTACTTCCCTGGTCGACTGATGTCTACAATTTCCCCCTCATACATATACTGGTAAACTTCAGTTTTCATTCCGCCCCAATTGTTCAAGCTTGTTGCTCCACTTTAGACCTACAGCTTAACGTGGAATCCAAACCACGACCCACCACGGGTGGTCAGAAGTTACAAATTCCTCGCCCTGACTCGATTTCACAACCTCCTGGCCAGAAGCCCAGCGTCTTAACCACTAGGCCACCCAGGGTACCCATTTATCTACCAAACATTTCTTATTTGAAAGGATGAACACAGCTGGGTTAGCTGCGCACCTCCTGCCGTCACCGTGAATTGAACCCGGGGCCGGTGGATTCGTAGACTCAGGATTCATACACAGGTCCAAGAATAAAGTTTCCTGATAATCCCCTGATATTTCAGATCTGATCCCCTCATATATAAATACAGGGTGTCTCAAAAGTCACTATCTATTTCGGTGACATTAGATGTTTTTTTTTTAAAATGCTATGCTGGCATAAAGATATGTACTTCTGGTGCAAATTTGTGTATTTAAAAAAAGTTAATTGGTTTATTATCTTGACATGCTTGAACAATTCCTCGAACCTCATCTTCTTACAGATGGCATTCTTGACACAGTAGTTTTTCAGCAGGATGGAGCACCGTGCCATTATGCAATAATTGTACGTGATTATCTTGACAGACGCTTCCCAGGTCGCTGGATTGGTCGTGGAGGAACACAACCATGGGCAGCACGTTCACCCGATTTAACCATTAGATTTTTTCGCCTGGGGTTTCATTAAGTCTAAGGTGTACACTGGTAGAAGAATTAGTGATGTAGCCGAACTTCGAAATCGTATTACCGATGCAGTTCAGAAAATAACACCTCAAATGCTGGAAAGTGTGTTCCGGGAAACAACTTATCGCTTTCAGCTCTGTAGAGACACTGATGGTCGCCATGTGGAGACAGATAAATAAATAGCACTAATTCTTTGTGGCACTTACTTTGAAATAAATATATTTTTCATGTCTTAAACCAGTTTTTCGTAATTCCCATTATTTTTCAAAATAGATAGTGACTTTTGAGACACCCTGTATATATAAAAATATAAAAATTATATAAAAATTGCATAAAAGGTGTAAAAAAAATTCACATTTCATATAACACAATTAAAACCTAATTTTTATTCTAACTACTCTTAAAAAACGTATGTAAAAATGCCATGGCAGGCTCAAAAAATTAATACTAGCTAACAAAATGCGTGAGTTTTATATGTAAAACAAATAATACTTGTTTTTGTTAAATTATTTTATATTAACATTTTAAATTAATTTATAGTTAAATTATTTATAAAATATTTACAATTAGGTCCTAAATATTTCATAAATATTATATATTCCCCTGATATTCTCAAAGAATCCAGATATTTTTGCAGGTGTGTATGAACTCTGGCAGTCAGCGATGCTAATCACTACGGCACCGAACTGCGTATATACACACGGTGTTCTAAAATTATCTAGTTCACGTTGTGAACATGTGTTCAAGTTGAAGGAAGACACTTTTGAACATGTAAAATAAACAATTATTGTTGCTGTATTTGAAATAAAATTGTTAAATAATCGCATAATTTCTGTTAAGATATTGTGTTCATATAAAGTTTACTTGGAAGTTTTAGAACACAAAAGTTTACTAGGTAATTTTAGAACACCCTGTATATTGTGTGTACGTGTGTGTGTATCACAGACGGAGCTGTGATATATGAAAACAATAGTAAAGGCAGGGCTTCATCACAAATTTTTTTTAATATGCGAGGGAGAACCGAGGGATATCGAACGCAGTCACCGGAGTTTCGGGTATGGAATCTGGTACACGAGGGTATAAAAATCGGGTATTAGAGGGATAAAAATGAAAAAGATGGAGTGTCTGAATGGCAACAGTAAATTTGATTGAGACGGAAGATTTTAATACGAAATCTAACGAGAGTACATCTGAAGTAGATGAATTAAGTTCAACAAAGTACATGATACAAATGTTGCTTATTATTATTAACTAGCACCATCAGGAGTCGAACCCCCGACCTCAATGGCTTCACTTCCCTTATGTGGGACGCTATTACAAATTACTACGTACACCGCTACAAATAACCTACAAACATACATAAACAGTATACAAGACTGGCTCACACACAATAGACTCAAAACAGCGCCCACAAAATCAACCATCACCTTGCTTACAAGCAACACAAAACACCACCAGATAACTCCACAGCTTACACTAAACAACACCAACATTCCACACACTCACAGGACCAAAATATTTGGGGTCACATACAACACATTCTATCTTGCAAACAACATTCAGGACATTAAAAACAAATGTACGTCAAGACTTAACACGCTGAAGGTACTAACAGGCACAAACTTTGGACACCAGCAGGAAACATCACTCATATACAAACAATATATTCGCTCAGTATGGACTATGCTAGCCCATGCTGGGCACCCATTATCTAAAACACACACAAACACCTTACAGACAATACAAAACAACACACTTCCTATCATTACAGGATGCACTCAAACAACACCAATAGAACACCTGCACACAGAAACAAAAATACTGAAAGTTAGGGAACATTTAGACATGAGGGGAACACAATTCATGGCAGCAGCGACAACTAACCCACAACACCCTTTCCACTACATGTACAATCATGCACCATTAACCTCGCACCATTAAGGTAACACCAGAGACATTATAACCAAATACTCCATTCCATACCACGCCCCACAGACATCACACAGTACAGAAAAAAAACACACACACACACACACAAAGCACTGACACGACTCGGTCCGAGTGCGGTCCTAGGTGGAAAGCCGCCACCCATTAACAGGTCAGAGACCAGCCTGAGCAGATCGGATCGAGTTAACTTAGCACGATTCCGATGTGGACATCACCCCATCTTACAAACATATAAACACAGACTAGACAACTCCACAGACGACACCTGCCACCTGTGCCAGGACGCACCACAAACAATTGAACACATTATGACAGACTGTACCACTCTAGCACAACATCATAACATCACTAGTGCGCTGAACCTCTGGTCCACTCCGGAGAGGGCGATCGGTTACCTGCGTGCCACCGGCTTGCTCGATCAGGGTGGGCTGATCGGCTAAACAACAACTACGTACTTGGCAATAATACTGGGATTGGCAGATATGTGTTGCATATATATACAGGCCCGTAGCCAAGGGGGACCGGGGGTGGGTCGGACAACTACCCCCCCCTTCACAGGAAAGGTCCACTTTTGTAACCATAATTATACTTATAACTTATGATGTGATATTATTATATATAACATCATTTAGTAAATAAACACGCATTTTTTTTCTTGAAACTTCACAAACTACTCTAAACCCCCCTCCGCAGTGACAAGGTCGTTGCACCAAAAGGTCTGCCTTTCTACAATTTCGACCCCCTCCCCTTGGGAAGTCCAGGCTACAGACTATATATATATATATATATATATATATATATATATATATATATATATATATATACACAGGGTGTCCCATAAGTTCGGCATCATAGGAAAAATAAAAAAAGGCAAAACAAAAGCTTTTATTTACAGAACGTGCTCAATATGTCCACCATTGTTTTCAATACACAAATTCAGACGTGATACCCAGTCAGCAAGCACACGGTGAATGATGTCAGGAGTAATGGTGTTATATGCCCCAATAATGCGCTGCCGCAAATGTTCAACACTCCTAATTTTCTCTGCGTATACCAGCGCTTTCAAGTGGCCCCAGATATAAAAATGTAGTGGCGTGATATCCTGGCTTCTAGCTAGCCATTCCACAGGCCCTCGACGTCCTATCCAATGACCAGGGAATTGTTGGTACGGGTATTCCCTTACTTGGGTGCTGTAATGTGCAGGAGCGCCGTCTTGCTGGAACCATGTTTGGAAATTTCCTTCTTCGTTCAAGACACTGGGAAATGCTTCTTCCTTGAGCATACGTAGGTAGGTGCCTCCAGTGACATGTTCATCGAAAAAGAGGGGGCCTATGATGCGATCCTTCCAAATGCCACACCATACCATCACCCGAGATGCACCTTGTTCCTTTGAAGAGGTATTTTGTTTTGAGACCAGTAGCGAGTGTTCTGTCGATTTACCTCACCATTTCCATAAAAAACAACCTCGTCACTGAACAGAATGGTGTACGGGAAATTGGCATCCCGAGCATATTGTTCCGTAGCCCATTCACAAAATTCCATCCGCCGGTCGGGATCATCATCTTCGCTTAATTTCTGTAGGATCTGAAGTTTATATGGATGCCATTTGTGAGCCTGAAGAATGCGATGGATGCTACTTTTCGACACTCCTGTCTCGGCGGACAATCGCCGAAGAGACTTATTGGGACTTCTGTTAAAATGAGCCAGGATAGCAGTCGCTGTATCATCGTCAGTGGACCTCCTTGAAGGTCCACTGCGTGGTTTATCTTCCATGGATCCAGTTTCCTTAAACTTTGCAACAAGTCTGCTAACACAACTCTGTGTTATTGGCTCGCGGTCTGGATGCAGTCTGTTAAATTCAGCAGCGGCCTCTCTTCGACTCCGATTTCCTATGAGTAGAATTATCTGGATTCGTTCTTCCTTGCTCACAGACATTATGGCCTGTAGAAAGAGAAAAATATGAATTATGGTTTGTAGAAATAGAAAAATATGAATTTCTCCTATGATGCCGGACTTATGGGACACCCTGTATGTATGTATGTATATATATATATATATATATATAGAAAACAAGGTTTTTCAATGAAACATTTGCCTGAGAGTCGAATATTTTCTTTTTAATGACAAGAATTTTTGTGCTTCAGAGGAAATTATTGTAACAAATCAAAACTATGAAAAGACGACTAAAATAAGAACAAAATTAATTTAACTTCGTGTAATAAACATTTTGGTGGATGCATCGTAAAACAAAGTGTTGTTTAGGGAAACTATAAAAGTTGGATTGCGAAAGTAAAATTTGGTGCACACAAACGTGCGCAAGAACCAATGTATGAAATTTATAAAAATTAGGGATAAAACTATGAAATGTGAGTTAAATAACCTTGAAAAACTTTTATTCTAGAGTTCTGTATGGAGGACCTTTTATTTCGTTACTATCATGGACGATTGAATTGCAATTGCTCTCAAAGCTGCAAGTAAGTATATGGTAACTATTTGTAGAGCTTTTATTTAGAATTAATTTTGATCATTCAAAGAATAAGTAGGATGACAGCAAAATCTACCTATACCTAGTCTGTCAAAGCCATTCAAAATTTTGTATACAGTTAACGAGTTAACAGCCAATAGCTGGTGATACAAAATGGAAAAATTTAATGACAAACTCAAACATTCAGTATGTTATACTGTGTGTGTGTGTGTGTGTGTGTGTGTGTGTGTGTGTGTAATATACAGGGGCGGATCCAGACCACAAATCTGACCGATGCAATTTTTCAACTTCCAGTACAGGTTTTTTAGTTCAATATATCTTCGTCACGAACAAAACCCATTGAGGCTGTATAAAACAATAATTTTATTGATTTATACACTATAAATAGGGAGGTGACGGTCAATCAAAGGAATTCTGAGGCTAGTGGACAGGGCGGGTCAACAGACACACGGAGGTAAGCGTAAGGTTACCGACAGGTCAAATGATGATGATTAAACCTGCTAGGTAGGGAGGTGACAGCAGATCAAAGGAACCCTCAGGCTGATGGGCAGGTCGGGTCAGCAGACACCGAGATAAGGTTACCGATGGGTCAATTATTTGACCGATGCAAACGGAGCACATATTTTTCTGACCGATGAATGCGCATCGGTTGCATCGGTCTGGATCCGCCCTTGTGTGTGTGTATATACGAGGACATTAAATTTCATTACTTTTCACAACAAAACTCGTTGCCATTTGTGATTAATTAAACATGCAGATTTTTCCTATAAATCAACTGATCAGCTTCTCAAAAGTTATCAGTTATGCAGCCTTCATTTTTCGAATAACCGCTGCAATCCATAATTCTAATGCAATTAGACTGAGTCAGAGCATTTTTTAAGCTTTTCCCACTGGGCGACAAAGGCAGATCGGGAAGTGGGGAGTGGGGGGGGGGGATTAAGGCAGGGGTGTGCTGCCAATTTCTTAACAACCGGTTCTGATACAGATAGGGGTGTAAATCGGCGAGCGCCAATGGCGCGTCATTAAGCTAGGGGATCTGGGGTAAGCGGTAGCTCCACCAGCGGGGTCCGGGGCGGAGTCCCGGAAGCCAACGCATTTTAGCTTTTCCAAACAGCATTTTGTAACATTTTGGCAGAAATTATTTAACATTCTTTATACTCACTAATGACATAATTATCTAAAAATAAACAAATATTGAAACGACCACTGCTTGTGATACTACCTATATATTTCTATAAAATCCTGAAAAAATGAAAAAAAATTTAGATATAAATAAATTTCTCCTGACTGCTAAATATTTGTTAAAAACAAACAAACGTTCGGTGATCCAATCAAAATTTAACAACCGGTTCGGGCGAACCGGACCGAACCGGTCCCAGCACACCCCTGGATTAAGGATACTATGGATCCGGATGTTCCCTAATCAGGCCACCATCCCCGTGTGGTCTGGAATAACACTAGCATTATCTATATATAAATATTCAATGTAAATTTCATATTTACATTTAGGATACAGTTCTAATTGTGGCATGTGTGTATGTATTGTATGTATTTATATGGCTTCCAAGACAATTCTATTTTTACAAATTTTTAAAATTCCTTGTCGCCCAGTACCTTTAAAATTTCATTTACTGGGCGACAAAATTTCTTCACTGGGTGACATTCATGTCGCCCACTCACTAGGTTAAAAAATGCTCTGGACTGACTGCAATAAAACCGAATACATTCCAATGAAATAAAGTCGAATAAAGTAAAATCTCTAAAATAAGATAGGAATAAGACTGAATTAAAAGTAACTCGAATCGACTAGACTAGAATTAGATCACCTCCACTGGAATTGGAATTACTGTACATTTAAAATTAAAAAACCGATGCAGTATCTGGCATAGGCGTAGCCTATTTCCCGAAATGTCTGATTTGGATATGGTAATAATAATTTACTAATTAAGTAAGCCTTAGGTTACATACATACATATATATATAACATACTGGATATTTGAGTTAGTCACTGAAATTAATCTTTTCCATTTTCTCTTCGTAGCTTTATAACTTGTTTAAGCCCATGGATGTATGAAAAATTGTAATTGTAAATTCCGGGCGTTAACAAACTACGTATTAAGTAGATTCTGATTATATTCTATTTCGACAAAAGTCACTCAAATTAAGTAAATCTCTCATTCCAGTTTTCCTTCAATTTCTATTTGTTATTCTGCAAATGAAAATACACTTTGTATTTAGTGTATCACCACTCTGGACATTGTTTTAGTCAGTGGTCACACACAAATGAAATACATTCACAACTTTAATTTTCCCTTTAATTATTCAATCTGTTCACCTAAGTTAATACAATTTTTATTTAGGCCATTATCCCTCTGGCCATACCAGTATTCAGTTCTAAGTGAGTACTGTATTATCTATTTCACTAAATGCGATGCCTTACCGCCCTTACGTACACCTGAGGTCAATATCTGCCTATAACCTGGATTTAATCACCTCTAATACTGTATAGATCTTCCACAGAACTTAACCATTTCACTCAAATTATCAGCACCTTCTCGACAGGGGGTAGTACATAAAACTATAGGTAGACAACTCAAAACAATCCTGAGAAGTCTCCACTATTCTTACCACGTAAGAATATGACCAACATTCGTGTTGGTTTGCAGCCTACAGAGAATTCTTCCTGACTGGCCATCTACCTTTCCCATTCTAGGCTATGGGTGGGTTCAGTGTATTTATACACCCATTAAACTGAACTTATTGGCAGACTCATGAGCTATTCACCAGACTGGAATCTGCTCGAATTTTCCGACACGTCGCAAGAATTTATATATTATGCGTGCGAATTTTTTATACTGCACGAGACTTGCAATTTGGAAAACGAGAATCTTTTAAAAAATGGGAGCGTCGCGCGAGAACTGCAAATTTTGCAGTCTGGGCTGTTTAGGGCATCTTTTTGATTTTGTCCTTAAATAAAATTGGTATTTGTAAATACAAAGCACCCTGTTACAATAACAGTATAAACCTCAATTGGTAAACTTTACTATCCAGAGCGCGTTCCGAGACAGTCCATACGGCCCTAAATTACTAACCTAATCTAGCCTAATTTAACATATTATCAAGCTGCTATAGACTGTCAACACTGCCTGGATAGTAAAATTTTGCCCCACAATTTGCTCTTCAATTGTGCTAGCCTACTTTGTAATTCAACTTTTGCCCTAACTAGTTTTAACCAGAATGAAAAGTTTGGAGCTAAGGTTAACAACAGCCGACAATTTTTGTTTTATTTAAAAAATTAAATTGCTTGTTAGACTTTTAATAGAGCATACAACTACATGCAAGTGGCTTTCTGTAGGTTAGGTTAGATTAAGTACCTTAGAATTTTTGCTTTTCCATACTAAACATGGGACCAAAGGTGGGTAGTAGTGAAGTAGATATAATTAAGTACAGTATCTGTACTTAAGTAGCTTTTTCGAGAATTTACTTTCTAGAAAGTACATTTTTTTCGTAATACTTTTACTCTAACTTAAGTATAATCTTGGGAAAAATTTTGTACTTTAACTTAAGTACAATGTTGCGAAAATCTGAAAAATACAAAGTAACAAAACAGCTGTATGCTTGACAATTTCATTCAAAATTGGTAAACAAATTCTGGAAAAAAAAACCTCTCAATCTGCCACCCCTCAATGTCAGGTATTGAGAGGAGGAAGACATCGAAACCGGATTATTCCAAATTTTGTTTACAAAACATTTGGGTTTCATTAACCAATCAGAAGAATCATTCAGTAGCCAATCGGCTTTTTCGAGAGCTGATCGAAAGAACGAGAAAATCTGGAGGCCTTCGACAGCAGCTCGACAGATAAAGACGACTTCTTCAAACCTGTTGTCTCAAAAATATGTAGAAAAAAGGGAAATTAATTTATATTTGGCAAATACAATTAACAACCGTATGGATGTTGAAGTCATTTCAATCACTTATGGACATATCCACACGGCTAAATACGCCACTTCCTGCATCTGCAGCCTGTGAACGACTGTTCAGTGCTGCTGGACTAATTTTTAGTTCAAAAAGAGCCAGGATAGAGTGCAAAAACTTTGAAAATCAGCTGCTGTTGAAATTCGATAAGAAATTTTGTACATAATGCATACTTATTAATAATAAATTATTAGATAATAAATTATAGTTCTTAATATAATAATTCCCATTTATAATAATCCTAATTCTATCCTAATGAAGTCTGTTTGCCATAATGATGTTTATTTTATATCATATATTTGTAGTGTATTTTATTTCATTTTTGAAAAAGTACTTACTTTTCAGTGCTCAAGTACATTATAAAACACTTACTTTTGTACTTCAACTTTTGATAACGTGTACTTTTACTTGAGTACATTTTTTAAAGATTACTTGTACTTTAACTTAAGTACCAAATGAAAGTACTTTACCCACCTCTGCATGGGACTACTTCATGTAGTCATTAAATATTTAGATATTTGGGCGATTAATTATAATATCCAAAATCCAAATCGGGCACCAAATAAATCGCCCAACAGAGCACACAACCCTATGTAAGTGTTTTTTTTGTAAGATAGGTTAAATTTATTTGGAGCCCAATATGGATTTTTGGCTAATATAATTAATTACCCAAATATCTAATGAGCCTATACGCTACACGAACTAGTCCCATGTTTAACTATTATTTACAGATTTATTTACAATATCTATTTACCAAAACCACTTATTCATGGCATAAAAGGCTACTTGGAATTTATTGATAGTTTTTTTTAAATAAAACAAAAATCGTCCACTATTATTAACTTTTACCAAATTTGGCAAAATGGGAGTGGTGGCGCAAATTTTCCTTCTAATAATAATGTTCGTCCAAACGTAGTTTCGCCAGATCTGAAACCACTCTTTTAGATTAAAGGATGACATCAGATCTGGTAAATTTCTGCCAGTTCGACTACTTTGGCCTATCTTCATGCCTGTGTCTGTATTTCTACATAACAATAATGCCAGACTGTACAAGCTGCTCCAATTTTCCAACGCAACAGGCGAGGATTTTAACCGAAATTACTCGTACCTAATGCGTCAGACAAATGTTTTTTCTAAAATTAATGAGCAGCACTCTCTGGAAACGCGTTGGCGAAAGGCTGAAATATTAGGCGCGACAATTTTTCATATCGCGCGATTTTCAGAATTTGGAAAGCAAGAATTTTCCCAAAAACGGGAGTTGGTAATTACGTAGTAAAATAAATGACCCTAGATTCTAGTCTCAAATCTATACTTTTTTCGGAGCAATTTAGTGTATGCTTTTTTTTTTTTAATTTAACCTTCATTTCTTCAGTAAAATTGGCAAAAAAAAAAAGTCACGCATTCGGAACAGTGGACCCATTAAATACGTTTTAGCAAGTTTTAAAAAAATCTCGCTTCCTTTTATTAAGTTTACACAAGAAATGCCGGGCAGATTTGAAAAAAAAAAAAACACCAAGTTACACTAGAAAAGTATAGATTTGACTAGTATATTTGATTCATGTATTTCACTGCACATTAACCCGGGAGCGTCGCGCGCAAATTTTGCAGATTGGTTCACTTTAACTACAATGTTTATAGCCTAAACTATATCAAAGCCTCACTCATTTTGATATGAATGACAAACTATTCCCATTATTACAAGCGATTGAAGCCCATCTACAATTGAGCTCTATTTATTTTTATATAGCAACCTGAAATTAATCGAACGGTCACTCACCTTCTAATTCTCCTAAAGCAGCTTTAGAAATTTGAGCAAACGCGCATCGCACTTGTCATCACCGAAAAATAGGGCCCAGGATCAGTGTTGCCAACTCCAATTTTTTTTTTATTGCTAAATCTACCTTTAAAAGTGGCTAAAAGTTGCGCAATGCTCTGCAATAAAAAGTGCAAGACTTCCTTCTGCCTTTTTTGAATCATTACTAACCTTTTTAAATGGAAGAACGCATTGTCGATGGGCACTGAACGGCTCTTCTGCTCTCTTGTGCTTTGTAGTCTTTGTGTTTTTCAATATCATACAGCTTAGCTATTATTATACTCTTGCAGTATTTGCACAGACATTTCGTATCATCTCCATCTACTTTTTGCAACCAGTTTTTAAATCTATTATCGTTAAGCCACTCTACACGAAATCTCTGAGTATACTTTTTATACATTCTTTTATCCATTCTTTTTAGGAAGGGTTTAGTAAAATTAATGAAAATTAAAAGTACTCGAGGTCGTCTGTATCACATACACGCGCAAGGTATCTCAAGCTGACTGACAAGTGACAACTGACAAGACCAATTACTTGTTCCCGCGCAAGATATTATGCGAAACGTAAAAAAAACGTTTTGGAACACAACTCAATCTCTTAATGAGATGCTACATTGCACATAAAAGTAATATCTCGTTACTATGGCAACGAAAGCGATTTGTCATACTAACTGACGAGAGTTCGAAAAAAAAAAAAAAAAAGAGTTCTGTTTAAAAGAAGCTCGAACATTAGTTGTAAAAAGTTATTAACACGACAAAGTAGCTAAAAATGCACCAAGGTGAAAACTGTTCAAAAAAGGTGCCAAATGTTACTAAAAGTGGCTGAAATTAGCAACAAAATTGCTAAGTTGGCATCACTGCCCAGGATTTCGTTTCTTAATCTCCTCTTCGTGGAATGACCTTGCCATTTGACACTTTTTGTACCAGTGACTCACTAGACGCCTTACCCTAACTCTATTCAACGTATTCATTTTTTCAATAGACTGACCAATCAGAAGGAGGAAAACGTTTTTATACATTAAATCCAATACTATTTTTCTTGCGAGTTCAGTGGTCTTGGTGTCGGACTTTAGGCGGTGTAGCTCTGGGTTCACTCTTGGATGGTGGCGCCTGGTGTGGGCCAGCCAATGCTTGGACTCAGGTGACCCTTGGGCGCAGTCATCTCCACACTGTGGGCAAATGAGATTCGGATGTTGTTATTGCCTTTGTCCATTTCGTTAGAATATACAGTTACATGTGAAAGTCTTGAAAATGTTGGAATTGTGATGCGCCAAAGAAATATAAATGCTTTGACATGCTATGTATAACGCTGTTATCATATATATATATATATATATATATATATATATATATATATATATATATATATATATATATATATATATATATATATATTTGGGTTGGTATGTCATCTGCAGGTACAGGAAATTTGGTTCGGACTTATGGAGTATTGGATTCAGCAGTGGCGAAGCGTGGCTGAAATATATGAGTAGACAAGAATTGTAGCTATGAAATGCTTATTTGCAAATGATTCCCTTAATTTGTATGAAAATCTGACATATTTTAGGAAACACACCGATTTCAAAATTAGTTTTAAATCTATTTTTTGGACTTCTTTTGCTTCAGCAATGTAATACTGATTTTAAACAAATTTATTACATTAACACGTGAACAAATATTCATGCTGCCCTAAAACACACACACACATTATCTATAAAATTGGTTGTAAACAATGTGATTCCTTTTACATAGGTCAGACGGGAAAGGATTTGCACACACGTATAAAACAGCATCAATATTCCGTTAGAACAGGACAGTCGTCCAGTGCCCTTTTTGTCCATTTGTCAGAGTTATCCCACTGTATTGATTGGAATAATGCTTCAGTTTTATTTCACTCTAGCAACATTGTTAATAGAAATATTCTTGAGGCTGCCATTATCAAACTTACAAATAACTTCAACATAGGCAAAGGTCTTTTTCAACTCGATCCTGTTGTTTTGAATTCCTTCAGAACAGATTTAGATAAGAAGGGTAGAACGCTAAATCTTTGGTAAACTTGTACGCTACTCTAACTTTTATTTTTCAATTTATTTTTATATATATCGAACTTAAACAAGAAGGGCAGAGTGCTAAAACCTGGGCAGATTTCCAGTATAAATTTGTATTTTTCTTTTTATTTAATTATCTATAACATTGGTTGGAAACAATTCATTTGATCTTGTAAAAAATCGGTAGTTTTCCTTACAAATTTGTATGCTCCTCCCACAATCCTTTAATGTTTAATTTTTATTTTTATCTCTCCGTTTATTATATATATATATAATATATATATATTTTTTTTTTTTTTCTGTAACCTATATATAGGCTGTAACAGTAATAATAATAAATGGGCGGCGGGCGGCGGCGGTGTAACTCTTTATGTACTTCAGTGTTCTGAGGATGTCATTAGACGAAAGCGCTTGAGCACCATTCTGTGTTTCCTTTCCTTCGTGGTTTTATTCATCATAAATATTTTTCACGTGTTACTTTCGTGAAATAATTTATTATATATTATATTATATTATATATATTATAATATAATATATGTTTTGAGTTTAAGCCGATTTAGATGAACATTATTCTTCAAGAAGAGAGCTATAGCTATTTATGTCATCAGACACTCAGCGAGTTACACTAACTTATACGAGAGGTAGTCAGAAAAAAGTTTACACGGCGTATAATTTCGTAATTAAAGGATCTACATTGATTATGTTTGTATCAGGTGAATTCGTTAATCATTGTTGGCAACACTGCACGTCGATTCGGCTGCCATCTATTGTACATTGGTTATATGAGTCAGTTGAACATGGCGGCTCGACTGGAACAGTGCCCTGCCCTACGGAGCAGTCTAGGACGTTTACGTTTAATGGCCGCTCGTAAACGTTCCAGTGTTGAAAAATATGCAGCTGCATTGATTGTTGTGCCTTTTTGCATGAAGTCTACGAGCAAACGCCTTTGTGGTCCCAAAACACGGTAACCACATTTGCCAGCGGACCTCACAATCTTGAACTTCTTTGGTCGCGGGACCCAGGGTGTTTCCATTCCATGCTGGCACGTTTTGTTTCCGGAGTATGGTGATGAACCCATGTCTCGTCTCCTGTGACAATACGCTCGAAAAAATTCTTGACACTGATAGACTCGGAATATCGTTGCAGAAATGAGGGGCATTGTTCCAGTCGAGCCGCCATGTTCAACTGACTCATATAACCAATGTACGGTAGATGGCAACCGAATCGACGTGCAGTATTGCCAACAACGATTAACGAATTCACCTGATACAAAGATAATCAATGTAGGTCCTTTCGTTACGAAATTATACGCCGTGTAAACTTTTTTTCTGAATAATAATACCCTTGAATGTTTTTTCCGTTGTAAGGACAAAATCCCCCCTGCGATGAACTGTTCTGTCGTTTATTTGTTTACCTGCCCTGGGTGTTCCCAGGGGAACTACGTTGGCAGCACAGTTCGTTCTTTGCAGGCAAGATTTGCTCCCATATGGGTATTAGCCATAGGACAGGGAAAGTTTTATCTAAAAAGGAACAGTCTGCCATTAGAAATCATTCTGTTAAGTGTAAATGATATTTCCGTTAATAACTTTAAAATTCTTAAATCATTAAATGTCCGTCCTCTCTCCGTATTTATGAATCTTTGTGCATTAAATTTCTGAATTCCAGCTTAAATATTGATTCCAGCTGTTACCCCCTATTAATTAGAATGCCTACCAACTAAATTTTTCTGTTTTCCCCTTGACCCTGTCTCCTTTCGCCTCAGTTGTTTGAGGATGTCAAGTGAGCATGGTATGTTTTCGTGCACTTTTGCGTTTTTTCATTTAACTTTTTATTAGTGAAGTTTTAACTAATTTTTAACTAATTTGTTTGAATGTTTTTAGTTTTAAAGTTTACTTTTATCATGTGTTATTTGTCATGTATTAATTTTAATTGTTTTTGGCTTATGCTTGTTTTACGCTTTTTAATTTTTATTCTTTAAGTGGTTTATTCTGTGCTATGAATTAGTGTTTTTTACATTCGTATAATTTTTTTTTTTTTTTTTTTTTTTTGTCATGCATTAATTTTAGCCTTTTATTTTATTAGGCCTTGAAAAATGGGTAGAGTTGCCCGAAACGTCGGCTGCAGCCAAATATAATGATTTTGCTCTACGTCTTCGTTTTTATCCTAAATGTATATATATATATATATATATATATATATATATATATATATATATAATCTTAGACTATTTGTAAATCGAAAAATTGTACTTACCCTAATTCACCTATTTTAAATGAATTCGAGATGTCTCCCTTCATTTCTGCAA